>VDFB02276693.1:0-29621 GCA_007258455.2 Sequoia sempervirens
ATAATAATTTATTAAATTCAAAGTAAAGCATAATTTATGTTGGTGGAAATTTGAGAATCTCCTTTAAAAACCCTTTTCATTTCATCAATTTTAGGTTAAAAAAAGTCGTCAGCCACATACCCTACACATACGCATCATATCGCCACCTTTTTTCCCATCATGATCTTGCACATACCCTTTAAAAAGATGATATGTATTCTCCCCCCTATAAAATATTGATTTTATGTCATACAGATAAGGACTCCCTAACACAAGCCCACAAATATCCAAAGGAACAACACCTACCTCTACCTCATCAACAAAGTTTCCAGTGATAGCAAATCTCAATTTACATTGTTTCATTACCTACAGTTGATCATCATTGCAAACCCATCCAAGTGGGCATGGCTTTGGATGAGGTGTTGTAGGTATATTAAGTTTCTTTACCACCTCTTTAGATATTAAGTTGACTTGAGAACGCATATCAAACAGTGTGTCAATCTTAGTGTGCTTAGTTCATTCCATTGTTTATCAGCTTTAGGAGTAGATACTTTACTTGTACTTGCATTAGAAACATTTACATCAGAAGAGAGAATTATACCTTTTCCTTTACCTTGGACCCCAGTAACAACAATCTATGTTTCATCTCCATAATCATATCCAAGATCTTGTTCAAATCACTGCAGCAGTCTTTTGCTTTCCTTTATTGCCTCCATATCTTTTCATCCTTAATTTTGGATGCAGCTTCCAACACTTTGAATCATCATGCCCCTCTTTCTTGTAATGGGACCATGTGGGCTTTTCACCCTCATTCTTAACTGTAGTTGTCTTCTTCCCTTTTCCTTTATCTTTGTCTTTGTTTTTACCCTTAGACATAGATGGTTTCTTTGAGAAATTATCACTGAAAGTGTTCTTACCCCTTGACTCTAAATGAGTGGCTTGGATTGACACTTCGTCCAGATTATTAGGACTCAACATTAGAATAGTATGTCTTAGGTAAGAATGCAAACCACCTATGTACTTAAGTAGTGTATCCTGAGTATACAATGGAACATTTGAAGCAATAGCAAATTTTCTAAACTCATGGGTGTAATCTTGGACAGACTGGCCCTTACCTTGCCTAAAGGTTTTCCAATTCATTGTTAATTGCTGCATAAAACCTAAAGGATAAAACTATTTTTTAAAGGAAGCAACAAATTCCATCCAAGCCATATTAACCTTACCATGGCGAGCAATTTCTTCCCGAGTCCTACTCTCCCACCAGGTGAGAGATGTTCCTCCCAACCAAAGAGTGGCTAACTAGATCCTACAAGCATCTTCTACTAGGCCTTGAATCCTACAATACACTTCTACCTGTTGGACCCAATCACCTAACTTTTCGGCATTTAACTCCCCATAGTACTTAGGTAATTCAAATTTTACATCCAGTTTAATAATAGGCTTAGACTTTCTCTTGAAAGGATTAATAGAAGTATAAAAAGAAGAAGAAGGGGAAGGTGGAGAAGAAGGGGAAGATGGAGGAGATGGAGGAGATGGAGTTTCTAGAGCTTTTCCTTCTTTGTCCGAGTTCTGATCTTCCTACTTTTCTCGCTTCAAAGATTCTCCCTTTTCGTGCTTCTTCTTATTTGCATAAAGCTCTTCCACCATTTCCTTCATGTCAAGAAAGGCTCACTAAAAAGACTTCTCATCAAGCTCAATGATTTTCCCAGCTTCAGTTTCTTCCATCTTTGGCAAGGTTCTTTTTCTGATCTCAGGATTATATTCTTCAAGCTCACCTTCACCTCGTTGTTTCCTGGAACGTGTTAGCATCCACTTTTGCAATACTAGTCACACAAAGCTCTGATACCAAAATTGATATGAAATAGGATCTATGGTCCAATTGCTATGAATGCTTGACTATTACAATGATTAATTAAGGCTTTAAAACTGAATTAACATAATTGAAAAATGCTTAAAATGAACAAAGCATAATAACTATGATGAACAAAAAAGAGAGAGAAGACAAAAAGAAGACAAAACAGTTGATAACGAAGTTTTCCAATATGGCTACATCTCTAGGCCCCTCTCCAACGGAGTGACCGATCCTTGATTATGCTCCACAAATAATTACAAGGCAGCTATCAAGTTTATAAGTCTGTCTCTTTTCAGCGCAACAACATAACATTCCTTTGTTGCACAGAAACAAACGCTTGAGTCTTCATAATGATTCTCTCCTTAGCCATCACCTGGATGCCAACTCTTCTATTCTCACCCCCTTTTATACAAAAAATTTACCCAACATGGTTTACAACCATAAGATTTACAAAATATTACATATCTCCCCTTTACAAGTAAAAATATTAAACAATCCCCCTTATTTACAATGGAAAATCTTCATAATTCCCTAAAAATCCTAAAAAATCCCTTATAAACCTTTCAAATATTCTTAATATATCTTATAATATCATTAAATTTATTTTTTTAAGCCCCTTTTATGCTTATCTTTCTTGGGCTTAGTCTTTAAAGGGCTTATTTTAAATTAAATTAGGTTGATTGTTTAATTTTAAAAGATTTGAGGGCTTAACTTCTATCCTTAAAAGACCAATCCCCTATAAACACATAAGACCATTGATGGTCTAATGGTGATCATGCATTTTAGGGGCGGGGTGGTTAGAGGTTCAATCCCCACCCCTCTTTTCTTATCCTCGAATTTTAAAATCCAACACATCAAAAGTAAACTGCCTTTGTTTCCAATTAGCGCGCATCATGTGGTAGAATGGTTGAGCAGGTGTTTGGGAGGTGAGGGGTGCAAGGTTTGACCCCCACAAATAGCATTGTACTATTGAATGCAATTGCCAGCTGAGTGTGCAAGGGTTCCATGTGGCATCTTGTGAGTGCACCACATGGCACTTCCTGATTCGCCCATCAAAGCCACTTGTCAACTCTTGATTGATTCACACTGTCACATCATTATCGTCATCAACTGCCATGTGTCAGCATGTAATTGGTCCACCTCATTCTCAACTGTTGACTATGCATCATGTCACCATGCTGAGGCCAGCATGGTCAACCTATTTTTACCAAAACTTTGATCATTGTATCTCACACATACTGACTTCGTTTGATGTGAAATGAATGTCATTAGAATCATTGCGATGAGCTCTTCATCATGGTGTTAATTTTGAACATTTTTAAGATGGTGAATTTTTTTCCACCTTTTTGACTGGCCTCTAACACCTAGTTTGACCAAACTTTCACTAACCATAACTCGAGCATATAGACTCCTTTTGAGCCTGCTCTAGTTACGTTGGACTCAAATTTCAAAGCTCTTCAACATGGTGCAAAATTATGGATCAATTGAGACACTTCAATTTTCACTGAAAAAGTATCCCCCTAAATCAACATACTAACCCTGTATCTATGGATCCCTTATGTTATTTTGGGATTTCATTTTGGGGGAAACTCCTTTTTCATGACATAGCTCTATTTGGAAACATATGAATTTGCATAGGTTTTTCTGAATAAGCTCTCATGTCCTCTTTATTGTTAGCATCTATCATTTTCTACTTAAAAGTAATTGCTCACAACATGGTGTTTAGCAATTTATTTAAAGTGGGGGCATACACTAGTATTATTCTTTTTCAATTCATGTTTCATTGTGTAGTCTTCTTATTTCATGTGATGAGTCTTTCACTTTGTGGTGACACTTAGCATATTGTATTCCTCTTAATGGCTTGATGCGACACACTGCATCCCTTGAGTTTTCAATCTTCTATTCTTTGATTGTCCTCTCTTAGAGACATTAGCCACGATGTTCCCTAAGTTAATACCTTACATGAACTAAGTAAAAATCCTTTGAATTTACCTTAAACTATTGTGCATTTACAATAATTTTTATATGGCCACCTTGCATAACATAATTTTCTTGCATGTGGCTTCATCATATCTATTCATGGGTTCCAAGCATACAAAGTTTTTTTTGCTTTGTGAATCCTAATGTTTATGTTGTGTGGAACCTTATCAAAGTTATCAAGAGTTATAGCTTTGGTATGGTTATCGTATGGGAGTTGAACTTAGGTGTGACTTTCCCATAGCCACTTGCTTGTCTATGTGAGCACATATTGGCCACGTGAATATGTGTCTCGCTGAGAGCTCACCTAGTGGACAGCCTAAGGTTCCACTAGCCCTTGTGAGAATGTGTTTGTTTGCATAGTGGACATCATGTTCCTATTGACCCTTGGTATAAGGTTTTGTCATTGCTGTCAAAAAGGTAGCTTACATTTGGCATTGGATGTTGTTCTTAATTGCATCTCCACTTGGCATACTTGGTTGGTTCACATCACAGTGATATTGGTTTGTTATTTTGGTTGAGGTAAAATCATGTTTATCACACTTCATTAATGGTTTCTTGGCTTGGCATACAATATTTTGAAGGTCATTACAACACATATTGTATCATAGTTTGTCATCATGCATTTGTGGTAAGAAGTTAAAGTTGTGATCATTTGCAAGTTCAGATATATGGCTTGTTGGACAATGATTAATATGTTATCTAGGCATGAACAAATATTTAGAGTACAATGAGCATCTTTACTTTTATCTCTATTATGTGATGACTAGTATATCTAATTTTGTGATAGGCATTGATGTCTTATGTTGTTATCAATAATAAGTGTTTAATAACTTATTAATGTCTTAATTAATAGGTTTTTAATATCTTATAATTTATATAAGTCATTGCATGTCTATTTCCTATAAGGTTTATTAGACTTCATATGGTAAGATGTGGTTAAGATGGATTTCTATGCATAAGATGTTTGACTTTTGGTTCATAAGCCAAGTGACTTGTATATAACATGGAATATGTGACTTTGGGTATTAGTTTTATTTGTCAACATGGAATTACATCCCATCATAATACCTTTCAATTAGTGTTGGCACTCTTGTAAAAGGTGTATTGTCAAACTTAAGATTTTTATGGAATACCAAAGTAACTGAAGCTTACTTTTGCTAAAACAACTTTAGCACTTCATTTTTTGGAAGCTCATTTTGGATGAAACCCTATTTTTGAAGGGCTAGGGAATAGGTGGTTTTGATAGTTTGAAGAGGAATGTTGATAAATTTTGCTCGGACTGAAACAAAATAGGAATAGTGTAAAAATAAGGGCAAAAACAAGTGTTATCATTTCCTAATTTCTTGGTTCTTCATTTTTAAAACTACGTATTTCTTGTTGTTTCAGTTTTCTGTCATTGTCTTAGGGATTCTGTTTGGTGGAAAAGAACTTTTCTTATTTTGTGTTTCAACTGAAACTAGTTAAGCTTCTGTGAAAGTTGTTAATGCTTTTGTTTCTAAACCCTAGTCGGGTTCTGAGAAGAGAAATTTGTAACTATTTGTAACCCTAGTTTGAGGTTGTATTTTCCTTGAGGTTTAGACTTTATTGTGCAAAGTTTATTTGATTTATTCAAACTTTGTCCAGGGCTTTAATATTGTATATCTTTTTGTTCAAGTTGAATAATTGTCTCTGTTGTTTCAAAATCCTAGTCTAGGGGTTAGCATCTTTTTTTGAACATGAAAATCTTATGTCAAAATCCTATGTTTGATACCCATTTATTTGTTAAAGGAATTGGAACAAAGGCACAGTTGTACATTTTGTTATTTGTTAAGGAAATACAGATCAGTTATGAAGATGGTGGTTTGTTTTTAGTTCAAAGAGAATGAACATTATAAATGCTATGCTAAAGGACAGTTAGAACATGGTGTCACATTGGTGACTCAACATGAGGTAGTTTGGTACAGTTTGAATATGGTTTTCTTGTTGGTTATTAGCTTGAACAGGTGGCATCATTTGATGACATCTATGTTGGATATTTAATAGTGTTTTAACACTATTGTGAGTTTGAAGGTTTTATAGAAGGGTTATGATACTGAAAGTTTAATCTATTTTTCTATAATTGAAGTTTTGCAAACATGATGCAAAATAGATTATATCACTGATATATTTTGTATTTTAAAGATTCCAAAAAATGAATATTTAAGATATTAAGTGTATTAGATTGGAGGTAAAAAATGATTTGTAGAGAAATAGAGTGATCCTCTGTGGTTGAACTATTCTCTTTTCATAAATGTATAGTGAAGTTAAAATGATCAATTCAGTGAGATAGAATGATCATAGCCAATGAGGCATTCTATAACCAGTGAGGTTCATTAAGTGAGTAAGGAAATTTTACCAGTGGTTTTTCTACCCCAAGAGGGTTTTCCACTTAGGAAATCCACTGTGTTATGGTTCTATATTTGGTTTCATTTGTGATCTTACTGTTTCATAGTTATACATTTCCGCACTTACATTTATGTGATTAAGAATCAACAATTTAGATTGGTACACATGTTAGCTGTTGAAACATAATTCATACTCTTCTCAAAGGGTTTAAAAAGGATTTTTAAATGTCAGCAAATTTAATTAATTTGTCTAGACATCGATTCACCCCCCCCTCTCAGTGTCTCACATACTCCAACAATTGGTATCAGAGCCAAACCCTTGTCTAGAGTTAAACTAGGGGATTCCTGGTCCAGAGTACTGGTTGTCATGGGAAAGAGGAATAGGAATAAGAAAGAAAAATCATAGCCTGCAAAAGTAGAAATTCCTAAGGATAATCCACAACCTGTAGAAGAAAATATGTCTAACATAGAACTTGATGAATTTGTGGTGGACATGAATGAAACAAATATAGAAGGAAATCTCTTTGTGAATGAATGTGATTATGAAGTTGATTTAGAAGGTGAAATTTTTTGTTCTTTTGATACAATCGAGAAACTAGAAAAAGAGAATAAGAGACTAGAAGACCAACTTCAACAAGAAAAAGATTCAAGAGACAAGGTATATTCAGATTTTACAAATGTTTCTTTAGAGTTTGATGAGGCAATAAATCAGCTTGTTAACCTAAAGAGTCAAGTTGATGAATCTAACAAACTTATTATTATTCTAAATAAAAAAATCAAGAATCCAAAAGGATAGTTGATTTTACAAAATTTGATCTTGAAGTCAAAACTAGTGAATGCCAAATGCTTAAAAGTGAAATAGTCACTTTGAGGAAAGATCTTGAAAAAGTCAAGTTTTAGAAATTTGAGAAAGGTGTTGATGCGTTAAATAACATGTTGAGAAGTCAAAAGAGTCATAGGATTTCTTTGGTTTAGGTTATGAAATAGGACAGAGCTCAAAGTTCAGAAAAACCCCTAAGCAGAAAATAGATCTATATGATTACTTTAGAAGATCAAATGAAGAGAAAGAAGCATCAACTAGTGAATCTGTTCAAGATGATAAGAAAACTAATAGTCAAGGACAACATGTTGTTATAAAAAGTGAAGAAAAGAAGAAATCACAAGATAAAGTTGTTGATATTGGAGGAAGAAGAACCAATAAATACTCACAGCCTCCACCTATCAGGAAGAATCATTCTATGAGGTACAATTATACTTAGTTTCATGGCTATTGTTATTCATGTCATGCTTGAATGGCCATAGAGCTAGAGATTGCAAAATTTATATTAGGAATGATTTTGGATGGAATAAGGATAAGTTATTTTAAGTTGTCAAATCAAAATAATGGCATTATATGTTATAACTATCATAAAGCTGGTCACGTAGCAAGTTATTGTTGGTTCTATGAAAGACATGATCATGTAAAAAATGTCAATAAAAGTTCTCACAAAATGTTTAGAAGAAACTATTCTTCTTTTGGTCTAGACTACAATATTTTATGTTATAGATGCAATATGTTTGGGCACAAAGCATAGTGGTGTAGAAGAAGGTTGATGAAACCATCTAGAGAATACATGTTCAAGAAAAAGCAAGAGAATTTTTTGAGTAAGCAAAAGAAGGAGCCTATGAAAATCTAGAGAAGAAAACAAAATCAGGATAAAAAGGATTCGAAACTTGTTCATATTGCACAAGGAATATCTCATAGTACATAAAAGGTAGCATGAAGTAAGGGGGAGCAAGTTAGTTATTTACCTTTTAGCCCCTAGAGAAAACAAGGAAGTTGAGTAAGATTATGCATAGTGCAGAGACAGTATTGTTGCAGTTGCTTTGGTTGCTTCTTGAGTTGATTCAAGAATTGATTTTTTGTGTCAAGATTGCTTCAAAATGTTCATCCTTATTGATCTATAATAGTGTTGGTACACTAGAAATTCGCCATAATAATTTTGGTATCAAAGGGTGTTCATAAATTTGGAGGTTGTTGGTTATATAAGGGAGAGCCAATAATATTCAGAAGAGTCAATAATGACAATGTATGTTGATCTTAAGGTCTTTGATAGTGGTATAAGCTTTGACTCTTTGTGCAGTTTCTTGGTGTCTTCAGTGGTTTGTGGTGCTATGTTCTTGTACCAAAGACTCTATGACAGTGTATTTGTTTACATCCCTGAAAATGGAAACTATAGTGATCAAGGGTCAGTGTTAACAAGGTACAGGTTGTACTGGACATTGATGATGGAACTGGTATATTCCTATATTGACAATGATAGTGGTGTTTTTCATGATTGATAGTGACTTGTGATCTTGATATGCTCTTGACAATGTTATACATAAAGATGACAATGATATATTTTTGATAGTGCTATGGTTTCTTCACAACATAATCATTTTGAGTATTTGGGTACATTGACAGGTTTCAGGTGGATCTTGATATTCATATGTTAATGTGGTTTTATGGCATATTTGTGTAGTGGTACTATGACATACAGTGGTACTAGTATTGGTATTGATATTGGGTTATGTCACATTATGAAAGTAATCATATGCATCACAATGATATAACCAACAATGATAGTTGATTGGCACAACTTGCTTATGACAGTGATTAGTTTTGACTTATACATATCTTCTTTGATGCAATTTCAATGTTACAATTAACAATGGTATTCAAGAATATAGTTCTTCTTTGTACAAACTCTAGTCCTTGTCATTGACTTTGCTCTGATTTGGAACATATTTTTCTTTTAGGAATTGGATACAAATTCTTTGATCATTACAGTACCTTGATTCATATCATTTACATGATCTTATGCTTACTCTTCTCAGCCTTGTTATACAGTGCATTTTGATTTGGCATATTATCTTTGAACAAATGCAAGTTGCAACATAATTTGCACATATCCAGTTGAGAGTAGCTATTCATCTGATGGCTTGGTGCTCTTTAGTGGTGCTTATGTGATAGTAATGCTTGAGCTCTTGATCAAAACAGAGTTATATTTTTTTGGTTGATTAAGTTAGTTTGACTGCTTCAGTATTGCAATATTCATATGTGATCCCATTGTTATCTCAGTATTCTTTGATCTATAACATTTGATGTATTATTTGATAGTCATTTTGATGATTAGTGATCTAGACAGTGATTTTGATAGAGTTTTGATTTTGTTTAGTATCATTTTATTTAATCAGTGAAAAGAGTGCTTTATTGTATTAAATTGATAGTATGGTACAATTGTTGTTTTGCATACATGAATATGGTTTATGGAAATACTTTTTAACTGGTATTCAACCCTTGGTGACAAAGAAAGATGACAAGGTAACATGTATTCAATTCTTAGGTATCACTTGACAAATGGATACATTTATACTTGTTTGTTACATGGACATAGCATACATTGTTACTTGTTTGAAAATAGATCCTTGTTCCATGGACATAGCATATGATTGTTGATGATTGACATGACATGATCATAAATGCTCATAGGTTATAGGTTGTATTTCCATGTTATATGGTACTTTAATTGTACTAGAATATGGTTACATCAATAACATTCAGTAACTTTCAGTGACATCTTGATTTAGTGAACATTCACAGTATAGTGATCACGGACAAGTATTCTCAAGTACATATGTGTCAAGTGACAAGTTGTGAATAGCAAAGAGCATATTTGGACAAGGTTTTTTTTCTTCTTGGAACTTGTAAAGGTTGTGATAAAATACATATATCTCAGTTGATAATCTTGTTGATAAGCTCAAACTGATAGTCTTATTTGATTGGTATAACAATTTAGGTAGATACTTGGATAAGTTTTGGTTCTATCAATGTTGTCCTTTGTCATTTCTATAAAAAAGGGGGAGAAAGAGTGATGGGGTGGATTATTTTTAGATTGGTTATGACATCAATGCTAAAGGGGGAGTTTGTTGACCCTTGGCATAAGGTTTTGTCATTGATGTCAAAAAGGAAACTTGCAATTGGCAATGGATGTTCTTGATTGCATCTCCACTTGGCATACTTGGTTCACATCACAATGATATTCATTTGCTATTTCAATTGAGGTAAAATCATGTTTATCACACTTCATTGATGGTTTCCTGGCTTGACATACAAGATTTTGAAGCTTATTACACTACATATTGTATCATGGTTTGTCATCATGCATTTGTGGTAAGAAGTTAAAGTTGTGAGCATTTGCAAGTTCAGATATATGGCTTGTTGGACAGTGATTAATATGTTATCTGGGCATGAACAAATATTTAGAGTTCAATGAGCATCTTTACTTTTATCTTTATTATGTGATGACTAGCATATCTTATTTTGTGATAGGCATTGATGTCTTATGTTGTTATCAATAATAAGTGTTTAATAACTTATTAACGTCTTAATTAATAGGTTGTTTATATCTTATTTATATTATTCATTACATGTCTATTTCCTATAAGGTTTATTAGACTTCATATGGTAAGATGTGGTTAAGATGGATCTCTATGCATAAGATGTTTTACTTTTGGTTCATAAGCCAAGTGACTTTTATATAACATGGAATATGTGACTTTGGGTATTAGTTTTATTTGTCAACATGGAATTACATCCCATCATAATACCTTTCAATTAGGGTTGGCACTCTTGTAAAAGTTGTATTGTTGGGCTTAAGATGTTTAAGGAATAACAAAGTAACCAAAGCCTATTTTTGCTAAAGCAACTTTAGCACTTCATTTTTTGGAAACTCATTTTGGATGAAACCCTATTTTCGAAGGGCTAGGGCACAGGTGGTTTTGACAGTTTGAAGACGAATGTTGATGGAGTTGTGCTCGAACCGAAACAAAATAGGAATAGTGTAAAAGTAAGGGGAGAAACAAGTTTTATGATTTCCTAATTTCTTGGTTCTTCATTTTCAAAACTAAGTATTTCTTGTTGTTTCAGTTTTCTTTGTCATTGTCTTAGGGATTTTATTTGGTGGAAAAGAACTTTGCTTGTTTTTTGTTTCAACTAAAACTAGATAAGCTTCTATGAAAGTTGTTAATGATTTTTTTTCTAAACCCTAGTCAGGCTCTAAGCAGAGAAGAAATTTGTAACTATTTGTAATCCTAGTTCGAGGTTGTATTTTCCTTAAGGTTTAGACTTTATTGTGCAAAGTTTATTTCATTTATAGGAACTTATCTGTGGCTTTAATATTGTATACCTTTTTGTTCAAGTTGAATAATTGTCTCTATTGTTTCAAAATCCTGGTTTGGGGCTTAGCATTCTTTGTTGAACATGAAAATATTATGTCAAAATCCTATGTTTGATACCCATTTATTTGTTAAAGGAATTGGAACAATGGCACAATTGTACATTCTATTATTTGTTAAGGAAATACAAATCAGTTATGAAGATGGTAGTTTGTTTTCAGTTCAAAGACAATGAACATTATAAATGCTATGTTAAATGATAGTTAGAAGGTGGTGTCACATTGGTGACTCGACATGAGGTAGTTTGGTATAGATTGAATGTAGTTTTCTTATTGGTTATTAGCTTGAATAGGTGGTAGCATTTGATGACATCTACTTTGGATATTTAACAATGTCTTAACACTGTTGAGTTCAGAGGTTTTACAAAAGGGTTACGATACTAAAAGTTTAATCTTTTTTTTTTTAATTGAAGTTTAGCAAACATGATGCAAAATAGATTGTATCACTAATATATTTTGTATTTTAAAGATTCCAAAAAAATGAATCTTTAAGATATTAAGTGTATTAGATTGGAGATAAAATATGATTTGTAGAGAAATAGAGTGATCCTTTATGGTTGAACTATTCTCTTTTCATAAATGTATAGTGAAGTTAAAATGATCTAGTCAGTGAGACAGAATGATCTTTACCAGTGAGGCATTTTCTAACCAGTGAGGTTCATTAAGCTAGTAAGGCAATTTTACGAGTGGTTTTTCTACCCCAAGAGGGTTTTCCACTCAAGAAATTCACTGTGTTATGGTTCTATTTTTGGTTTCATTTGTGATCTTATTGTTTCATAGTTATACATTTTTTTACTTACATTTATGTGATTAAGAATGAACCGTAGATTTTTGGCACCTTAGTTCTTTCTAGCACTTCTAGGGTTTTTGACCTAAAAGGAGAAAGTAGGACAAAAGGATCTAGCTAGGTTCACTAAAATTATGCAACGTATGGTGTTATTTGAACTAAATGGAATGATCTAAGTGTAGTTATATGAGTTAATTGACTGGTTATGTATGTAAAATCTATGATTTATGTAGTGTTGGAAAACACAATGATGTTTACAAACAATGAACTATGAATGAACAAATGCAAAACAAAACAGAAAGAGGTTGAATCCGAGTGCACCTAGGAAGAAATTGAAGAAATTGGAATCTTTTGAATGTTATTTGAAATCACAAAAAATCATCAGTGGGACTCATTTGCCACTAATGGTGAATCAGTCATGCTTCTGATGAAAATTGTCAGGAACAGGTTTCTGAGTGTTGGGATCTAGAATCTGACAAAACCTAGATTTCTAGACTTAAGGTGGGACTCATTTTCCATTGATGGAGAATTAGTCCTCTCCCTAAATTTTGAGAAATCAGGGGATAATTCTGTAGCACCAGGTCTGAGATTATCTACTTGTCGAGTTGTCGAAGTCAAATCTACAGAAAAGGGACAAAATGTCCTCTCCAATCTTGAAATAGGATGTAGTTGACTTGAAACAATTTGTTGACTTCTTGTCCACTTTTCAACACCTAAATGCTTGCCAAATCTACATACACAAGTCAAACCCTTGTTGAAGAAAATCTGAAGATATGACAATGACAGCTCTTGAATGCTTGATTGATGCTTGATTATAGGATGCAAAGTTCTCAAAAGCTAGTTGAATGCTTGAATGAGTTATGAGATTGTATATGATGTAAAATGAGGAGAAAAAAACTTATTTATACAATCTTATGCCTTAGTAACCCATTGATACCTCTTCATAGGCCAACATCAAGTAATTTTGAATAAAAACCCAAAAGGAAATTTGAAATATTTTGAATTTAGAGCCAAGAGGGACTCATTCTCCACCCATGGTGAATGGGTCCCACCTTAGGCTTGAAAGTGGGTGTCAGGAATTAAATCACATTTAATGTTGTTTGTTGGGTTTACATTCAAAGATATACTTAATTAAGCCTTATAAGGGCATAAAGGGGTCAAATAAAGCATAAGAAAGGTGTAAATAGTGAAATTATACCTAGAAAAATGTGAAATCTTCTTACAAGACTTTACAACACTTCAAAATAGGATTTGATAAGTGATGAAAAGGTGATTTTTAGGTGAATTGTAATGAATAAATTCTAGAAAAGTGTAGAAATGTTTTACAACACTTTACAACACCTTCATAAGACACCATTATTTGAATTTTAAGGACTTAGATGTGTATGTTCAAGCCTCATTGCAACATTAAATCAAAGCAAGATAGATCAATCATTGTGAAGAAAAGCCTAAAAGACCATGAAAATGACAAGGGCCCATTTTTCTATGACACATTTAGCCCCCACTTTAGTGAGAGGATGAACTTGCTTCAAACTCACACTAAAGTAGCCATGCATATCTAGAGAAAGGTGCCAATGTACTTATGTTAGCAAGATGGAATAACAACGATCAAGAGGGATCATCAAGCCCCCAAGATGAATATCCCATGGAAAACTAAGCATAAGAACAAAGGAACACACATGTGGATTAGAAGAAGAAAAGGGAGAATTGGGTTAAGCTTTGATCGTCTGTCCAACTAGTTGTGGATTAGAACTAGGTTGATTGTTTGAAAAAGAGAATGCATACTCACTCTGAGGTGATAGAACTCAGTGGTCTGCTAGGTGAGAAGACCCAAAAAGTAAAGTACATATGCTAGTTGGTATGCACTCACAAACACATAGGTGGCTATGGGGAAAGTTGTGCCATTGACTGGGCTTCCTTCTCAACCATATCAAAGTTATACCTCCTGATAACTTTAACAAGGCGCCACAAGGGAAAATGCCAGTTTCTGCTTCATGAGACAAGCAAAGCTTCATACATGCTTAGAACCCATGAACAAATGCAAGGAACCATAGCCATGCAAGTTGTGTTATGCAAGGTGGCAAAAATTGAAAAGTGTAAAATGCAAAAATTTCAAATGTAAAATTGAGGGAAAGAATAGCCCAACTTGGAGCAAGCAATGAGGACTCGCACAATTTGAAGGAAGAATACCAAAGGAAGAAGAGGTTGCAGAGGAAGATAAGACCCTGAACTGACCCTATTTTGAAGGAGGATCCTTTCTTGAAGGCATTGAAAGCTTTGAGTGGGAAAGCACTTGAAGGCATACCACTTTTTAGTGGAAAGATGGAAGTTGATCTAGTTATGGATTGGATAGAAGGTATGGAAAACCATTTTGAATGTGATGGAGTCACTAAAGCACATAAAGTGAAGGTTGCTAAATCAAGATTAAGAGGATCTGCCTTGACATGGTGGAAGTTCATTCAGACAGAGAGGGTAAAAGAAGGTAAGCAGCCTATTTCAACTTGGAAAGGAATGGTTGCCAAAGTGAGAGAGGCATACATGCCTGATGACTATGAGATTCAGTTACACAAGAAGAGGAAAAGCTTAAGGCAAAGAGACTAATATGTAAACACTTAGACTGAGGAGTTTCAAAAACATTGCATTAGGTCTAATGTGAGAGAGGATGAGAGTCTCAAGGTGGCTAGGTACCTTAATGGTTTGAAGTGGAATATCCAAGAAGAGATGGCTCTTCTAAGTCCCAAGACAGTGCACCAATGCTATTAGTTGGCCATAAAGATTGAGGAAAGAAGCAAGAGGAACAAGATCAAGCTTCTAAGGGTAGAGGCAAAGGCAGAGATCAAAGAGATCAAAGAGGATAGCGTGGTGGCTAGCAAGGTAGAGGAAATGATCAAAGAAACCAAGGTGAGTCTAAATCATAGAGCATGGAGGGAAACATCTACAAGAGGTGGATACAACAGGTTAGAGGACCTCAAGGAGGTTCAAACAGAGGAAGAGGAGGAGGCAGAGCAATTCTTATTTTCAAACATGAAGTGTTACCATTGTAATCAACAGGTCACCCTACTTATAGATGCCTAGAGAAAGCATCTTCATCAAGCAATGAAAAGAGAGTGGCTTATGCACAAGAGGACACCATGAGTCCTAAGGCATCCTGAGGTTAGTCATATTGAATATGAGGTAGGAGAGAATCTGATGTTCAATAGGGTTTTGATCAGACAACCGGTTAAAGAGGAACCAAAATAGAGGAGAGCTCTATTTAGAGTAAGGTGCAAGATACTTGGAAAAGTGTGCAAGGTCATAGTAGATTCAGTTCAACAGACAATATCATATCAGAGGAGGTAGTAATGAAACTGAAATTAGAGAAGTCACCTCATACTAACCCCTACAAGGTCACTTGGCTAAACAAAGGGAAAAGTGTTTTAGTAAATGAGCAAGTAACGGTGGAGTTTTCTATTGGAGGGTACAAGGACAAGTTAGTTTGTGATGTGTTACCCATGGATGCATGCCATCTACTATTGGGCATACCATGGCAGTATGACAAGGAGTGTCATGTATGATGGAAAAGAGAACACCATTTCATTTAAGAAGGATGGGAAGACTTTCAAGCTGCAGTCACTGTCAGAAGAAGATGAAGGACAGTCAAAGACACCAAACATCATGTTGAGCAGTGGTAAGGAGTTCCTTAAGAACCTACATCAAGGGAATGAAGGATATGTGGTTATGATACAACCTAAAGAGGAAGATAAGGCTGAAAAGACAGTCCTACCAGAAGCAGTCCAAAAGTTGCTTGATAGGTACAAGAGTATAGTCAGTGATGGTACACCTGCAACTCTACCACCAAAGAGAGCCATAAGTCATCAAATTGACTTCATACCTAGAGCCTCATTACCTAACAAAGCAGCATACAAACTCACACCATATCAGAATTTGGAGGTAGCTAGGCAAGTGCAAGAATTATTGGATCAAGGATTGATTCAAAAGAGCATCATCCCATGTGCAGTACCAGTGGTTTTAGCAACCAAGAAAGGAGGTAAGTGGAGGTTATGTACTGATTCTAGGGCAATAAATAGGATCACATTAGATATAGGCCTATTCCTAGAATTGAAGACTTAATGGATTGTCTTGGAGGCTCAAGTTCTTCACTAAGTTGGATTCAAGAGGGATACCATTAGATCAGAATTAAGGATGGGATGAGTGAAGACAACATTTAAGACAATGATGGGTTATATGAATGGAGAGCTATGCCATTTGGTCTCTCCAATGCCCCTAGCACATTCATGAGGCTCTATGAATGAAGTGCTTAAGGACTTTACAGGGATATTTGTGGTAGTGTACCTTGATGACATCCTCATATACAAGTAAGACAGCAGAAGAGCATTTGAAACATGTGGAGCAAGTTCTTAGAAGGTTGCAAGAAGAGAAGTTGGCCAATCAATCTAGAGAAGTGTGAATTATTTAAGCAAGAGCTAGTCTATTTAGGTTTTGTAGTGTCTAAAGGATCATTGAAGATGGATCCAAGCAAGGTGGAAGCCATCCTAAACCTGGCCTACACCAACCACAGTGGACTCCGAGGTAAGAAGTTTCCATGGATTGGCTCAATTTTATAGGAAATCCATAAGGAATTTTAGTGGTATATGTGCACCAGTCTTAGATACAATCAAGGGTGGTATAAAAACTAAGTTTGTGTGGACTCAAGAAGCTGAGAAAGGGTTTGAGAAACTGAAACAAGAAGTGGCAACTCAACCAATTCTCTTATTACCTAGCTTTGACAAGTTGTTCACTGTTGAATGTGATGCAAGTGGAGTGGCGTAGGAGGAGTGCTAAGTCAAGAGGGCAGGCCTATATCCTTCTTTAGTGAGAAGCTCAATGAAGCAAAGAAGAAGTATTCAACCTATGACTTAGAACTTTATGCTTTGGTCCAAATCACTTAGGAAATGGAGGCATTATCTTCTACCCAAGGATTTGTAGTCTTTACTGACAATCAGGCACTCAGCTTTATCAACACTTAAGAGAAGTTAAGTAATAGGCATTTGAAATGGATGGAATACATTCAAGCTTTTACCTTCACCATCAAGCACAAGAAGGGACAGCTAAACAAAGTGGCAAATGCATTGAGCAGGAGATTGTTGACAGTCCAAGAGATACAGATCAAGAGCATTGGCATAGAGAGTTTCAAGGATCTATATGGAGATGATGAAGACTTTTTAGAGGTCTATAAGGTATGTTCTAACTTTGAGAACCATTTCCATAGCCACTACTCTGAATATACTTTGCAAAATGGGTTATTGTTTAAGGGAAATTAGTTATGTGTTCCAAGAGGTTCAATGAGGGAAAATCTGATTCAGGAAAAGCATAATGGCAGTCTTAGTGGACATTTTGGCATTAACAAGACTTTAGAACTAGTGCAAATATTTTATTACTGGCCTAAGTTGGAAAGAGATGTTAGAAAGTATGTGGAACAGTGTGTTGTGTGTATGAAAGCTAAGGGAGGAGCTAGTAATGTTGGTTTGTATCAACCCCTGCCCATTCCTAACAGACCATGGGAGTGTGTGAGCATGGATTTTGTGGTAGGCCTTCCTAAGACCAAGACTAGTTTTGACAGTGTTTATGTAGTGGTAGAAAAATTTAGCAAGATGAGTCATTTCATTCCCTGCAAGACTACTCATGATGCTAGCTACATAGCTCATCTTTTCTTCAAGGAGGTTGTGAGGATCCATGGACTACCTTTGAGCATTGTTTCTGATAGAGATGTGAAGTTCATGAGTCACTTTTGGAAGACTCTATGGAGTAGATTGGGTACAAATCTGTCATTTGGATCAGCTTACCATCCTCAGACCGATGGTCAAACAGAGGTGGTTAACAGGGTGCTTGGTAATCTTTTAAGGTGCTTAACTAAAGAATATGGACAGACATGGGATATGGTTATCTCCAAGCTGAGTATGCCTATAATGACAGTGTAAACCGGACCACAGGGAAGAGTCCATTTGAGGTTGTGTATGGGATGCACCCAAGAGGCATTGTGAGCTGAGATCTTGGAACTATGGAACAAAGAAGTGGATATGCAGAAGACTTCAGTCGACCATGAAGGAGATTTAGGAGCAGGTCAAAAGATTAATAGAGGCTACACAAAACCGAAAGAGAAGGTAGATATGTCAAGGAAAGATGTACAATTTCAAGTAGGGACTATGTTATGGTCCACCTTAACAAGTCAAGGTTGTAGAATGGAATGTCAACCAAGTTGCAGATGAAGAGAGTGGGTCCATGCAAGATATTGGCCAAGTATGGTCAGAATGCATACAAGGTGGAGTTACCTACCGATCTAGGAATCTTACCAGTGTTCAATGTTGCTGATTTGATCAAGTATAAGGGGACAGTCAAGGATTTGGATTAGGACAGTAAGGAGATCTTCAAGGATATCAGCAACATGTCCTTACCTACTCAGGACAAGCCTCAGGCAGAGCAGATCTTGGAGTCAAGGGTGAAGAAGGCCACAAGACACAAGATGTACATGGAACACCTCATCAAGTGGAAGAACAAGCATGAATCTGAGGCTACTTGGGTGGATGAAGCTAAGTTCAAGAAGCAGGGCATTGAAAATTCACTACTCTCTCCTCACATTACTTAGTGTTTGGGCTGAGAGGGGGAGAATGGTGTAGGAGCACTTGGGAAACATTAGGATTTTTAGAAGACTAGAATGAAGTTCTTGTTTTTGTTGTGTTGTCTTGAGGTCATGTTAACCATTTTGTTAAGCATTTGGAGAATTAGGAGTAAGTTGTGATCTGTTATGATCAGTAGTTTAAGAAGTAAATTGGATGGATGAGTTTTGAGATTAAAACTTGTTTAGGTTGTTCAAATTGGCAAATGCTAGAAAACACAGTGCGTTTAACAACTTTTCCACTTGATGTCCCACATGATTGACCTAAGGAGATTAACTATTTTAGAGGACTATTTAAGCCATGCCTCGACCTATATTTGGGGTTGGAAGAATTAGTCTAGTGTGTAATCCTTTTGGAACTGGCAGAAAACCTATGTTCTGGAAGGCATTTCCTATTTTTGCTTAAAATAAGAGCTTTAATGGATTGAAATTATTGTTGTGTTGCACAGAGGATGTAGTACTGTTAGTCTGCTAATTTTGTGTGTCATTATTTAGTGCCTTTATCCATTTTTAATAACTGTTTGTAAATATTTTTGTTTTGGCCCTATTGCTAGTCTGAACCAAGCAGATTGGAAAGAATGGAGTGCTAGACCACTTTCAAACAATGCAAACTATACAACCCATTGGGAACAGTGCCTAGACTCCATGATTGTACATATGGTAGGGAGTAGTTGTTGGGAAAATGTCAGGAGTTAACAGAAAGTTCTTGCCCTAGGCGAGCCTGTGTGATGCTTGGCTAGGAAGGCAAGAGATGCAGTGCATTACAAAGTGTTGTAGGGGTAGTTCTTGGGAAAATTCCTTTTTGGTGGTGGTAGGTGAGTGTTTTACCTAGCTGTGGTGTAGAGGAGAAGGCTCCATTAGTGTATTTGTGGTGAGAATTAGAGAACAATTTGGAGGCTGCCAGATTGTGTTTTAAAGAACCAAAGAAATGACCATTTTCAAGTTTAGGCATTGTACGATCAGTTGAAGGCCCAAGACCTCGAAAATCCTTGAGAGGACATCAATTGATCCAAGAATCCCAAAGAAAGAATGGGCATCATTTGGATATTTTTAGAACAAAGATCAGTTTTTTAGGAAAAGGAGGCCTAATTGGGGCTCAAGGGCTACTAGCCCTTCTTAAACCCTAGACTAGGGTTTGGGGGAAGCGATGAGGAATTGAAGTCTTGTGAATGATCAGGAGCCACAAATGGATGGTTTTGAAGCTATAGAAGACACCACACCCCCCTGTAACAAGTTAGTGAGGGTTGGAGAGTTAGTTAGCCTTTAGGAAGATTAAGGGCTAAGGAGTGAAATGGAGGAGGAAGCACCAAGATTGGCTTGGTTAGGTGAATGTAGATGATAGTAGGGTTGGCTAGGAGAACCGAGGGTGCCTAATAAGCTATAGGGCCTATAGGTTGTGAAGGTGGAGAGCAACACTAGAGGGGTTTTCCAAGCTGTCACCCAAGGCATTGAACTGTGAGAGTCCCATCCAACTCTAACCTATCAAAATGCTTGTCAAATCTACATACACAAGTCAAACCCTTGTTGAAGAAAATCTGAAGATATGACAATGATAACTCTTGAATGCTTGATTATAGGATGCAAAGTGCTCAAACGCTAGTTGAATGCTTGAATGAGTTAGGAGATTGTAGGAGATGTAAAATGAGGATAAAAACACTTATTTATATAGTCTTATGCCTTAGTAACCCATTGATACCTCATCACAAGCTGATATCAAGTAATTTTGAATAAAAAACCCGAAAGGAAATTTGAAATATTTTGAATTTAGAGCCAAGAGGGACTAATTTGCCACCCATGGCGAATGGGTCCCACCTTAAGCTTGAAAGTGGGTGTCGGGAATTAAATCACATTTAATGTTGTTTGTCGAGTTTACATTCAAAGATATACTTAATTATGCCTTATAAGGTTATAAAGGGGTCAAATAAAGCATAAGAAAGTTGTAAATAGTGAAATTGTGCCTAGAAAAGCATGAAATCTTGTTACAAGACTTTACAACACTTCAAAATAGGACTTGATAAGTGATGAAAAGGTGATTTTTAGGTTAATTGTAATGAATAGAGTCTAGAAAAGTGTAGAAATGTTTTACAACACTTCACAACACCTTCATAAGACACCATTATTTGAATTTTAAGGACTTAAATGTGTATGTTCAAGCCTCATTGCAACATTAAATCAAAGCAAGATAGATCAAACATTGTGAAGAAAGGTCTAAAAGACCATGAAAATGTCAAGGGGCCATTTTTCTACGGTACAAAGAATTAGCAATTCAGATTGGTACACATGTTAGCTCTTGAAACATAATTCATATTGTTCTCAAAGAGTTTTAAAAGGATTTTTAAATGTCAGCAAATTGAATTAATTTTTCTAGACATTGATTCACCCCCCCTCTACGTGTCTCATAGACTCCAACAATTCCACTTGTAAACATTTATGGAAAAACAACTTTTATCTGATCCACATCATGCGGGACAAATGATCAAAGCTTGATCCACCCCTTTTCTTTTTGTTTTCTTTATCTTTATGTCTTTGGCAGTGTATGCTTGTATCTTATTTTTGCTTCATACATCATTTTCATGAGTTTTATTTTGTGCGTATGTTAGTTTTCCATAGGATCTTGATCTTGGGGGCTTGATACTCGCTCTTGATTATTATCATTCTATCTTACTAGCATTGGTACACTTGGACCCCTCTTGATGCGAGTTCGTCTACTTTAGTGTGAGTTTGAATCAACTTCCTCCTCTCACTAAAGTGGGGGCTAGGTGTAGTGTAGAAAAATGTATCCCTTTACATTTTCACACTTGTTTGGGCCCTGCCTACTAAAATTGGGCTTCTTTATGCCTTATTTGGTCCTATTTTGCATCTAAAAGCCTTATTTAATGCATCTTTCTGAGGATAATCCTAAAATAGAATCTAATGAACAATTATAATTTGATCATTTTGGATTGTACAACCCATATTTAGTGATATGGGACTCATACGCCACCTTGGACATATGGGTCCCACCTAAGTTTTGGGGCTTGGTCCTAAATTTTGCATAGAACTTAACATTTCTTGAAATTTGTGTCCTAAGCCTAGGCTATTGGGACTCATACGCCCCAATTGGCTATGAGTCCCGCTTAGGTTGGACTTATTTTGCATTCAAATTATTGGCAGGATTTTACTCTCCTAGATTTGATGTCAGCTTAGTGTCGTAATTTCAGGAAATTTCCAAGGCATAAAAAGTATAAATACAAGGTTATTTCACATAATTTCTCCTAGAAAATTCAAGTCTTCAATTACTCTAGCAATTTTCATGAGCAAGTGTGATCTAAGCATTCAAGCATCCTAGAAATTCAAGAGCATTCAATAGTTGATTATCATGCATTTTGGAGCTATATTCAAGAATCAAGCATCATGTCAAAGTCATCATGTATCATGTTTGCTTTTGAACTAACATTTGTGATGTAGGCATCTTAGGATTCAAGCAAGTATTCAAGTAAAGATTCATAACATACAATCAAGATTCAAGATCTACATTAATTCTAGCCATCTCATACATGATTGCAACCTTTATTACAAGGGTTTGATTTAGGTTGAAGATCCATTGAAGAGAAAGATTGGAGAAAGTTGTCAAAATTGTCACCTTTCTTGCAAGATCACAGAAAGTCACCTACATGTCAGAATTCAATGTTTCAAACTCAGAGATCAAAAAGGAGAGAAGCTACGAGAGATCACTAGAGGATATTAGAGTTTTAGACCAACCTTGATGTTGGGACTAAATTTCCACTTATGGCATATGAGTCTTAGTATACCAGTTTTTAGACTTTTTCTATAGATCCTGGTTTAGCAGTTGCAGATTCTGGTTTCAACCCAAAACCATAAAATGGGACTAAATCGCCCCTAATAGCATATGAGACCTAGTGTGTTTCAAAATTCATAATTTTGGGATTTCAGACCTTGTTTCAAGAATCTTCAATTTCTAGGTGTACTATTTATCTCTAGTTAGCTACTCTAATTTAAGTTAATTTTCTAGGCCATATAGTTAGGTTTTGCATGTTACTTTCATTTCTTGTCTTTCTAATTCCTTCCTTAGTGGTGAACCCCCTTTATTTCTTTAATCACACCCAAGGAAACCATCCTAACCCTATCTCATTCCTCAATCAATTCAATTGGTTGAGGGATCTTGGTTTCCTTTAATGAACTAGAGTGAAATAGGAGGTCCTAAACCCCTTGTGTTCCATCTCTCCAAAGGTGGAGCACCCTATTTACATGTGTTCAGATAATAATAGGTACCATGATTGCTATCTAATGAAAACATTGGAACTCTTACAACCTAATTTATCTTAATTTCCTAATATGTTAGGACACATTTATCAAGATTTGTATATAAAAATAAAGTGTTTTCATAAGTACGATACTCCTTTAGCATTGAGATTGAAAATGAGGTTGTAAATTACTATAATAAGTTTGTTGGCCCGTATTACATTAAAATTGTTAGTATTCAGTTACTCAACCACTCCATTCAACCACTTCTTTGTACTCCATTCAACCACTTCCTTTGTACTACTCTATAAATGCATATGTAATCATCAAATAACACAATGAAGTTTAAATATGCATCTTTTATCAACATATGGTATCAAAGTGACAATGTTCCTATGTTTCGAAGCATGGTAGTTATGTATCTATGAAATGATGGAGTCACATTTTGTAGAAGGCATGTGAAGTAATGCATGTTTGATAGTGTCAGTGGAGCCAGAGATATTGCGTTGTTGCATTTCCTATCTTCTACATAGTAGGAGGCTATTGATTGTGCTAGAAACTTGGTGGAAGGAGGGAATTCTATTTCATTTTGAAGGATTTACAGTGAAGAAGATTTTTAAATATTCATGATGTTGTGAATGACTTGTTCATGTGCATTGCCCATAAATATTGGCATTGGAATATGTAGAAGAATGTTTGTATTGACATCTACATTGGAATATGATAATAGCTTCATTATCGCCTATGTATGGCATTTGTTTGCCAATGATGGTGTAGACTTGACGTAGGGTACATAAGAGTTTGCAGAGTAGTGAAGAAGATAACGGGAGAAGTGATCAACAGTGAACCTTATTGAAATTCAAGAAGCTTAGATCCAAGCTTCACAATAAGGAGTATGAATACAACGAGGTTAAGACAATAGTTTGAATAATCATTTATATCGTGAATACTATAGATTTTGTGCATATATGGCTTTACAGGTAAAGTTTAATTTTGGTTTTTTTTAAGATAAATTGATTGGCCAAATGTAGAATATTTATCTCAATGAAGTCTATACATGAGTTGGTGAAATTTATGGAACTTTAAGTGATGAATTCAAACTCGATTATGCCTCTTAATAGTGTTTTTATGATTTTTAATGTGGAGTGATAAGTTTAATGTCATGTATGTCAAGTGTTCCTTTGTGTACTGGTATGTTAGTGAGGGTATGTAAGAAGGAGAGTTATCCAGAGGCCAAGAGGATGAGGACCCATCAATCATTCATTTATGATATATGAGGATTCTTGAATGGTTTCTATGTCATTTGAATACATCTCTTATTAGTAGTAACTTGGAGGTAAGTTTCTTTGCAAGAGAAGATGATACTCAAATTACTTTTATGAATATTGTAAGATGTCAAGTAATTTATATATCTTCCCCCAGATGGGTGCGGGCAAGAAGTTGAGTCCACTTTTTGGTCAAAAAGTGGAAGTGTTTTCCTTGATTTTCAGAATTTGACACATTTGACCTTAAAATTTGAAGCACTTAGAGATGTAATCTTCAAAAAAGTCACTAATCATAAAATTTTGTACTCAGAGTCTAGTTTCCAAATACGTAATTTATTTCAATACCCAGATGGTACAAATTGAGTTTCAATAGGTGTTTCTAAAATCCACTATTTAAAAGTCACTTTTTTATTACCATACCATGCACATGTATGTCATCCATATTTTGACCTAAATTATCGTATTTTTCTAAATCCTTTGGGGAAAATATTTGTAACTTACTGAAGCACATTTTTTGATTATTTTTTGTAATTTTTTATTGTTTTTTTTGGTTAAATTTTTATTAGCCATATTTGTCATTTTAAAAAATCGCCATGTATGTCATGCATAAGATGACCTAAACTTTTCATTTTTTTTATTTTTTATTTTAAATTGAAAAGAATTGTTTGAAGTACGTTCTCATGTAATTCATTCATGACAATGTTATGTTGATAAAAAGTTATTAAAATAGTAAAAACCCTAATATTTAAAGTTTATGGACCCGGTTTCATCATAAATTAATTGAAAAATAGAAAAAATCAATTGTAAAAAAATATATATATTTGGAATCTGCACTGTCTCATCTATAATGGATTTTAATTTCGTCAAAAAATTCTACAAAAAAAGTCATCAGCCATATGTCCAAACTCACTATTTTTCTTTGACATTGTTACGACCTTCAACTTGCAAGTCAAACCAAGTTGAAGGCCTAGGTTTGGATTCCCAAAGCCTTTCACAAACCAGAATACAAACCAAAAACTCGACCACAAAGTAAGGCGAAATTCATTTTTTTAGAAATGAGATCTCATTTTCTAATATTAAATGTGGTAACCGTTGACAAGGAAATGGGATCTCATTTATAAAACAGGAACAGGATCCCGATTCCATGTCAACGGTCCCCACATTTAATATTGGGAAATGGGATCCCATTTTTTTAACCATTTTTTAAAAAAATTACTAGAAAATTTTACTGTGAAGTATGCAACTTCACATGTACGACAAACTACGACATATTGGGCTATTTTTCATCAACTTTTGTCTTTACATGTGTTGAACTTGCATTTTAGATTGAATTTTTCAATGAAGGCATCATGTAAACAATTTTTGAAGTGGAATTTTGTTAATTTTCTACTTGTTTGGAGGAACAAAAGAGGAAGACTTTTGTTTTTATAGATCTTCAACTTGCAATATGGATTGAATTTTTGAAAGGAGGCATCAAGTAAATAGTTTTTTTAGTGGAATTGTGCTAGTTTTTTACTTGTTTTGAGGAACACAAGAGGAAGAATTTTGTCCTTACAGGTCTTTAACTTGCAATTTGGATTGAATTTTTTGAATAATTTTACTATTGACATTCATTTGTGCTTGATAATTTTATAATCATGGGTTCACATGCTCGTAATAGGAGGAAAGATAGGTCAGACATTGAATCCTGAAGAAATTGAAGCAAAGAGAGAGAAGGAGAAAGAAAGACAAAGAGAAAGAAGAATGAGAATTAAATCAATGAATGTTGGTGGAGCATCCAATTCCACAACTATTGAAGATGAAAACATTGAGACCATGGTTGTAGATGAAGCTAATTTGCAAGAAGTCAATTTGGAAAATAATATGATTATACAAACAAGTCCTAGTATGTCTTCAAATCTCTCTTCCAATGCTATGGAGAATGTTTCAATAGGCACAAATCTAGGTACGTCTTCAAATCCACATTTTAGTGAAATGGAAAATTCATATGTAGAAGTTTTACAAGATGTTGGACTTAACAATGTTGACATTGATAATATTCAAAGAAATTTGTTGAAAATGAAAATGAAAAATCTTTTGTTGAAAATGAAAATGAGAATGAAAAATCTTTTGTTGAAAATGAAAATGAAAAATCTTTTGTTGAAAATGAAAATGGGAATGGTCCTTTTGTTGAAAATGAAAACAAAAATTTGTTTTGTTGATGAAAATGAAAATAAAAATTGTTTTGTTGATGAAAATGAAGATAAAAATTTAATTCAATTTGAAGTTGAAAATAAAAAATGAAAATCTAGAATGTGATGTTGAATTTAATGAAATACTTTTTTTTTAAATTGAAAGTGATGTTTTGAATAATCTTCCTAGTAAGATTTCTTGGAGGAAAATAAGAATGCATGCGAATAGAATATACAAAAAAATATTTTATCATAAAAAACTTGCATTTCGATGTCAACCAATGATGCAATTGATGAGAATGCAAAAAATGAGGAAAATAATGAAAATATTAGGCTTTTTTGTTAAACCAAGAAGAAAAGATCAATCATTAAAACATGTTACGTCTATTGTTGCTAGTGCCATTCAATATATTGGGAACAATAGTCAATCTAAAGATAAAAATGCAGCAAGAAGAGCTATAACAGCTATTATAGTTAGTAAAGAAACTTTGAATAAAATAATGGTGAACCGTAGATTTTTGGCACCAATGCACTTCTCTAGCTCTTCTAGGGTTTTTCACCTAAAAGGAGAGAGGTAGGGCCAAAAATACTAAGGGTTCATTCAAATTATGTTATGTATGATGTTATCCAAGCCAAATGAAGTGAACTAAATGCAATTAAGTGATCTATATGACTAATTATGAATGCAAAACTAAGATCTAAACTATGCTTGAAAACACATTGTGATATGCAAACAATGAACTAAGAATGGATGAAATGCAAAACAGAAAGGGAAAGGCTGAATTAGAATGCACCTAGGCAAGATTTGAGTAATCTAGAATGTCTTGAATGTTGTCTAAGATTACTGAAAATCAACAGTGGGACTCATTCACCCAAGGTGGCAAATTAGTCTTGCTACTGGTGAAATCTATTAGTAATCAAGTTTCTAACTGTCGGGATCCAGAATCTAACAAAACCAAGACTTTCAGTCTTAAGGTGGGACTCATTCACCACTGGTGGAAAATCATTCCTCTCCCAAAATTTTGAGAAATCAGGAGATAACTCTGCAACACCAGATTTTTAAATGTCTACTTGTCGGGTTGCCGAAGTCAATTTTCTAGGAAATAGACAGAAAACATTCTCCAAGCTTGAAATAGAGTTGATTTGACTTGAAGCACCTAGTTGACTTGTCGACCACTCTTCAATCACCTAAATGCTTGTAAAATTTGCATACCTAGGTCTGCAAACCACATGAAAGAGGGGGAAAATGGTTGAGGGTTAGCAAATAGGGGTTTTCCTTGGTCAAACCCCACTTTGGTAATCAAATCCTTAATAAAATAATGAAATACAAGAGAATGATAAACTAACAACATGCAAATGCTATCAACTTACCAAACCCTTGTTGATGAAAATCTGAAGTAGTGTCAATGGATGCTCCAAAATGCTTGAATAGTGCTTGATTTGATGTTGTAAGATGCTTGAATGCTTGAGATTACTTGAATATGATGTGTGAATGTTGAAGGATGAATACTTGAATGAATGGGGGTTATAATGGATGTAAAAACACTTATTTATACAATCTTGTGCCTGAGTAACCCATTCATACCTCATCACAGGTCGACATCAAGTATTTTGAATAAAAACCCAAAAGGAATTTTGAAAAATTTTGAATTTGGAGCCAAAGAGAGGACTCATTAAGCCACCCATGGCGAATGGGTCTAAGACGAAAATGGGTGTCGGGGAATTATCTTGTATTTAATGTTGTTTTGTCGGGTTTTACATTCAAAAATACACACTTAATTAAAAGCATATAAGGGCATAAAAGGGTAAAATAAATAAAGCATAAGAAAGGGGTGAATGGTGAAGTTATGCCTAGAACAGTGTGAAATCTTGTTACAAGACTTTACAACACTTCAAAATATGACTTGTTTAGTCATGAAAATATGATTTTTAGGTAAATTGTAATGAATAGAGTCTAGAAGAGTGTAGAAATACTTTACAACACTTCACAAAACCTTCACAAGACATCATTATTTGAATTTTAGTACCTAAATATACATGTTCAAGCCATGTTACATCATAAAATCAAAGAAAAATAGACCAAACATCATGGAAGCAGACCTAAAAGACCATGAAAATGACAAGGGTCCATTTTTTCTATGGTGTAAATAGTAAGCAATATTAGTGAAGTTTTTTTAAAATACATCCTAAAACATTGCTAAGAGCAGAAAGAAGAAGAGAAAGTATAGAAAATGATCCTATCAACCAATGTTGGAGTTTCAGTGGTTGACTCCCGAGGTCCGATATGAAATTGAATGTTGAAATTAAATCTTTGATTGAAAAATATTGGCATGATAATACTAGGGTATCATCTAATGCTAGAAATGTTTTAAAATTAAGGGTGGGGTCCAAAGTCCACGATCCTCACCCAAAACACCTATTAGATACAACACAAACTGAATTTTATAGAAAATTTTGTGGTGATTTGGTGTTACCTGGTAATATTAAAATAAGTCAAAGGTCTTTTGAAAAATGTAAACCTTGGTATCTAAAAATTAATAAGCAATGAATATCTTGTTGTTGTAAAATGCATGTTCAATTTTGTTATTTTTATGATGTTTTTCGATATATATGTTGTACCTTGCATACTAACATGATTATATGGAATGTGGTATTAATATGCCACCTAAAGCAATAAGGGGTTTATATCAAGTTTTTTTTGTGAAAGATCTAATGGTAAATTGTTTTATTTAAGTTCTTGTATTTCTGAAAAATGCATTAGCTATGGAAATCTTTCATTCTTAATAATTTGTATGCATGAAAGTGTTGCTAATGATTTTGGACAACAATTAGTAGATGTTAAAATATTTAATAATGTTGACTATTCTTTCAAAGATGGAAAAATAGGAAAGCATTGTGATTTAGTTACAGAAAAAGTTAGTGTACATGCATTCATGAGTGAATTTAAGAATAAGATTGTACCAAAATATGTCATCCACTCTCAACATGCTCGATGGCTTGATGGCCAATTTTGCGCATGTATAAACACATTTCCAATTGGTACTATACTTTCAATGGTTGATTTTGTAGAAA
>VDFB02276693.1:29721-106739 GCA_007258455.2 Sequoia sempervirens
GAGACTTCATTATATGTATGGTTTAAAACTAGCAGGGTTCTATCCAAGGGGGTTTGATCTAAGGTGGTTTGATCAAACCTTCTTCAATTGGAATCCTTTAAATGGAACTTTTCAATGCTTAAATCATTATATTTTCTAAAAATATGTGATTTCAGCAAAAATCAAGATCTCCTAGAAATTGTAAACCAGTATTGTGGGATCACCCTACATCATTGAAATTCATTTGAAATCTATAATTGTGCTTAGTCAAGACATCATAATTGAACAAAAAAACCTAACATTCACTTAGAATTTTCTAAAATTAGTGTGAAAACCCTCATCTAGGACTCATTCACCCCTTTGGGTGATTTAGTCCTAGTGCAAGTTGTTTGCTTGATTTATGGGAGTTATGTGTTGATTGTTCTCACCATTTGAACCTTACAAAAACCCTAACTGGGACTCATACACCCCTCTAGGTGATTTAGTTCCGTGTCAGATCTGAAACTATATTTTACAGCATTAAAAACCTTGTTTTTGTGCTTCTATTTGTTGTTGTTAGATCTTTGTTTCAGTTTACTAAGTTTTTGTTTCATTCATTTCATTTTATCTAGCTTAATTTGGTTCATTTCATGCATTTCTTAATTTCAAAAATTGCAATTACGCATTTCATTATAGGTTATTACATTGCATTTCATTATGGATATGTGCTTTGGTAAGCTTTGGATGTCCTTGAAATCATTAGTGGATGTGTCAAGTTGTGCTTTTGGAAATGACCCTAATGAAATTGAACTCACTCGTACTCAATCAACTTCTAAAGAATGTCCTCCTTGTGATGTTGACATCATTGGAGAAGATGATGACAACATGAACAACTTCATAAATGATTTCCTTAACAACCTGGAGACAAATGAATCCTTTTATCTCTCTATGAAACAACCAACACAACTTGAGATGTTTGGTCTTTTACATCTTGAAATTGAAACACAAATTGATCCTTGGCTCCCTATAATAGGTGAATGTAGCACCTCTAAATAAAACATTCAACAATCCTATGTTAACAAAGTCACAAAAACTCCCATCAACCTAGAAGAGGCATATGGAAAAGGATTCACAATTTTAAGCAAGGATGTGATACAACAAGTGAACATGAAATTCATCAACTCTTAGAAAAAATACTAACTGAAGATACCAAAGGGTTAGGATATTAAGATCCTCTTCCTAGAATAAGTATCCTCATTCCTAGAGAATAACCAATGCTCCGTAATGATGATAAGGATGATAGGATCATCTTAGGTCCTCCTCAACATCTAACTCAAGAAATTGGTGAATCTAGCAAGCAATGAAAGCCTTACAAAGTAAAGAAACTAAAATTCCCTTGTATGTCGTCGACAACTAAAATAACTTTACATATACTTCTAAACCAAGGACTTATTACATTACCACCCATGCGAGAAAACCGATTTCCAAATCCTAAGAGCACAAACACATCACATTTTCAATATCATAGAATTTTTGGACAAAATACTGATGAGTGTTGTGCTTTAAAACAAATATTTAAAAAGTTTGATATCATAGAAATAATCCCTTAAAGCATGTCCTTCCGCTCCTTACCATGTAATAGTTTTAGGATCATAATATTCCCACTATTACATGCTTTACATTCATTGCAAATCATTTCAAAATGCAAGGAGCTCTTCACCATTGCTTACCTCAGCTCATTCATGTCTTTCACTCAATGCAGGCAAGAATTAGATAGCCTTGTCTTAGTACTACACTCATTAATGTCCCTTTGGCTATTCTCCCACCTTCCATATACAATGAACAAGATTTGGATGGAGCCAGCCTGCTAATAGGTTAACTCACATGTGCCTTACTAGTCTTTTATATTATTTTATTTTTCATGTTATGTTTATGATTGCATGTGTGTAATGTGATCTCCCTATACCGTTTTGTTTGATGTGTATCTCTCTCTTTGTGGCATTCCTATATTTGTACCTACATTCTTCTCTATGTCGTAAAAATTTAATCTTTTCATAGATGTCTTGTGTTTTCCTTTTGGGGATGACGCAAGGCATCGAGACATTTAGGTCTCTTCCATGTTGACCCAATTTTATTTTATTTTTCACTCTCTTTGTGTCATTCTTCCTTATTCATGAGTATTTGGGGAATGATGACATTTTTGAGCTCTCTAACAACATTGTAGCAAAGACATATGATCTGAAATAGGATCTATGACAATTGCTATGAACACTTAACTATTACAATGATTAATTAAGGCTTTAAAACTGAATTAACATAATTGAAAAATGCTTAAAATGAACAAAGCATAATAACTGTGATGAACAGAAAAGAGAGAGGAGAGAAAAAGAAGAAAAAATAGTTGACAAAAAAGTTCACCAATATGGCTACATCTTCAAGCCCCTCTCCAACGAAGTGACCAATCCTTGATTATGCTCCACAAATAAGTACAAGGCAACTATCAAGTTTACAAGTCTGTCTCTCTTCAGCATAGCAGCATAACATTCATTTGTTGCACAAAAACAAACACTTGAGTCTTCAAAACGATTCTCTCCTTAACCATCACCTGGATACCAACTCTCCTATTCTCAACCCCTTTTATACAACAAATTTACCCAATATGGTTTAAAACCATAAGATATCCAAAATATTGCATATCTCCCCTTTACAAGTAAAAATATTAAACAATCTTCCTTATTTACATTGGAAAATCTTCATAATTCCTTGAAAATCCTAAAAATCCCTTATAAAACTTTCAAATATTCTTAATATATCTTATAATATCATTAAATTTATTTTTTTAGGTCCTTTTTATGCATATCTTTCTCGGGCTTAGTCTCTAAAAGGCTTATTTTAAATTAAATTAGGTTGACTGTTTAATTTTAAAATATTTTCGGGCTTAACTTCTATTCTTAAAAGACCGAGCCCCTATAAAAATGTAAAACCATTGATGGTCTAATGGTGATCATGCATTTTAGGGGCGGGGTGGTTAGAGGTTCAACCCCTACCCCTCTTTTCTTATCCTTGAATTTTAAAATCCAACACATCAAAAGTAAACTGCCTCTGTTTCTAGTTAGCATGCATCATGTGGTAGAATGGTTGAGTGGGTGTTTAGGAGGTGAGGGGATCAAGGTTTGACCACCACAAATAGCATTTTACTATTGAATACAACCGCCAGCTAAGTGTGCAGGGGTGCCACATGGCATCTTGTGAGTGCACCATGTGGCACTTCTTGATTCGCCCATTAGAGCCACTTGTCAAGTCTTGATTGATCCACATTATCACATTATTATCCTCATCAGCTACCACATGTTAGCATATAATTGGTCCACTTCATTCTTAACTACTGACTGTACATCCAAGTCACCATGATGATGTCAGCATGGTCAACCCATTTTGACCAAAACTTTGACCGATTGTATCTCACACATACGGACTCTGTTTGACATGAAATGAATGTCATCAGAATTGTGGCGATGAGCTCTTCATCATGGTGCTACTTTTGACCATTTTTTAGATGAATTTTTTTCTGCCTTTCTGACTAGCCTCTAACACCTAGTTTGACCAAAATTTTACTAGCCATAACTCAAACATGTACAGACTCCTTTTGAGCCCGATCAAGTTGTGTTGGACTTAGATTTCAGAGCTATTCGACATGGTGCAAAATTCTGGAGCAATTGAGACACTTCAATTTTCACTGAAAAAGTATCCCCCTAGATCAATCCTTCCCACTAGAGAGCTTTTGGACCTCCAAAATCTTGATTACTCAAAAAATAAGTAAGGGTAGAGTTCCCTCACTTTACCAATCTCCATCCACTTTTCCTTGCTTGGATTCATCCCCTTCAGTCCCACTCTGAGGTACTCAATTGTGCCTCTTCGTGAAGTCCTGACTTTCTTGTCTAGGATGACATCCTCTGGCAACTCTGACATGTACTCCAGTGAAAGATCATAAACTGAGGGAACCTAAATGTCTGTGTCTTCATCTAGTATCACTAGAGGCTCGCACAACTTTAGATTCTCAACATTAACAACTAAATAGATGTGCATGTATGGAGGAAGATTAAGGTGGAAGGCATTGGTTCCAATATTTTCCAAGATCTCAAAGGGACCATACCGAATTGGCTTGAGCTTCCTTCCTTTGCATTGCATTCTTTCCTTGCTGATATGTAACCAAGCTCTATCTCCAACCTGGAAATTATGATCAATGCAATGCTTATGATGTCAAGCCTTGTATTTAGCTTGGATCTTCTCCAACTATTCTTCCACTACTTGATGAATTGCTTGGACTTTCTGGATGAACTTCAAAGCTTTATCTGCATCATGGCATCCATCTTCAACATCGTTCTTCCCAAAAGCAAAGTTCATCAGTTTTTTTGGCAGATACCTAAAACAAGTCTCAAAAGGAGATCCTTTTGTAGAAGAGTGTGTTGCATGGTTGTATGCATGTTGCACATAGTGAAGATTTCCATCCCAAAACTTAGGATGTTTACTACAATAACCTCAAAGAAGATGCACCACTATCTTTTTTACTACCTATGTCTGTCTATCGATCTGCGGATGGAAGGTTGTACTCTTCTTCAGTTTGGTGTCCATGAGTTCCTACAATGCTAACCAAAATTCCCCCAAGAATCAAGAATATCAATCTGATACAATCGAAGTAGGTAACCCAATATGAACCCATACAAATTGAAAGTACATATGAGTTGTCAGTTCAATAGTGACTTGTTTTATACAAGGCATTAAGATACACATTTTTCTAAACCGATCAACTACTACAAACAAATAATCATGTCCTTTCCTAGACATTGGTAGCCCGCTGACAAAATCCATTGAAACACTTTCCCATGGATGGGATGGTACAGGAAGAGGTGTGTATAACCCCAATTTCCTATTGCTAGGCTTACTTGTTGCACACATTACACATCCTTTAATATATTTGGATTCAGTTTCTTGCATGTGAGGGTAATAACAGCATTTTTGCAATTGATTCATTATTTTGCTTACCCCAAAGTGTCCTGCAATAAATGACATGTGTGCTTCTTTGATTACCTATGTTTGTTCACCTTTTGGAATACATAACTTTCTTAAATGATACAACAATTTATCCTGCACATAGTAATCTTTCTCTTCTACATGTTTGCCTACAATTAGAGCTGAATAGATTTCCTTAAAGTCTTCATCGTTAGCACACTATTCCTAAAAAAAATCATGTACCATGGAAATACCTTTAAGGATAATCAAAGCATTCATAACATGAGGCCTAGACAACATATTTCCTACTTTTTTATGGACACCTTTTTTATACTTAATCACCAAATGAAACTGTTGAAGAAAACCCATCCACCTAAAGTGCCTATTTTGTTGCAGTTTAGACTATGAGTGCAAGTACTGAAGTGGTTGGTGATCAATGTGGATTACAATTTCCTTCCCCATTAAGTAGTGTTTCAATTTTTTAACACTCTAAACTAATGCAAGTTCCTTATCATAAGTAGGATATAGTTAATTACTGCACCTATAAAGGTCTCAGAGTGATAGTAGATTGGTTTACCTCCTTGCATTAGCACTGCTCCCATGGAAAATCCACTCGCATCTGTCTTGATCTTGAATGATTGATGTAAATTTGGTAAAGCCAGAACTGGTGTTGTGCTCAACTTTTCCTTCAAAGTGTTGAAGGCCTTCTGCTATGGACCTCCCCACTAAAAAAATTTCTTTGTACTTGTTAATGTGTGCAATGGTGATGCAATGTAGGAGAAGTTTGCAATGAACTTCCTCTAGTACTGGATTGCACCTAAGAAACTTCTAACTTCAGTGACTGTACTTGGCTTAGGCCATTTTATAATAACTTTGACCTTAACAGGGTCTACCTTCAATTGACCACTTCCTACAACATAGCCTAAGTACACTAAGATTGTCTTAGTGAATTTGCATTTATACATCTTTACAAAGAGTTTCTTTTTTCAATACATCAAAAAAATTCTTTACATGACTTACATGATCTTCCCAAGTTTGACTGAATACAAGAATATCATCTAAATATACTATGACAAAATCATCAATAAAAGGACGAAAGACATCATTCATGACTCTCATAAATGTGGTTGGTGCATTGCAAAGCCCGAAGGGCATGACCAACCATTCAAACAATCCCTATTTTGTCTTAAATGAAGTTTTCCAAATGTCATCTTCTACAATTCTTATTTGATGATATTCACTATGCAAGTCTAACTTAGTGAAATAAACTGCATGTTTTAATTGATCAAGTAAATCATCAATACGGGGAAGAGGATACTTGTTCTTTACCATTATCTTGTTCAGGGCTAGATAGTTGATGCACATTCTCCAAGACCCATCCTTCTTCAAAACCAACACAATTGGAGAACCACAAGGAGATGTACTAGGATGGATGACTCCTTTTTCAACCAACTCCTGAACTTTCTTTTTGATTTCTTCATTTTGCAAAATTGATAAGTGGTACATGTCGATGTTTGGAAGAGGCACATCCTACTGCAACTGGATTTCATGTTGTGTCTCCCTCTTAGGTGGCAACCCCTTTGGCTCCTAAAATGAGTCATCATAAGAAGAAACTATTTTGACCATCTCAGTTTTCTGCTGTATATCACACCCCTTAAATGCTTCAACTTTTTCATCCTCTTTGGGTTTTACAAGAAAATTAATACAAAGTTCTTACTAGAATTGACTAACCTTTTCATCTAACCAACATTAACTAGTGAAAGATTAGTCTTACCTTTGTGTGCACATACAATGTATTCTATCCCATCCTTAGGGTATGTGCAGGATCATCATGGAAAAAACAGGCACTTAAGTGGTGAAAAATTCAGTAAAATTAGAGTTAGGCAACTTGATGTAAAAATTTGAATAAGTTATCTATATTATTTCAAAAATATGTAAGAATAGAGTCTGTAGCAAATTGAATGTAGTTTTTAAACTACTAGGTTTATTTATTTTTTTAAATCTATTTGGTGAAAATTTGAAATTTCAATGCAATAGTACTTAAATTTGAGGGAAAAAATAAGAAGGTGTATGTCTAACCACCCTAACCACAATAAAATGATAATATTTTTTATAAGATTTTAGATATAAGTAGAGGACTCATGTCCCATGTGATGCATATTTTTTTATAATTATTTTCCAAGTAATTAATTAATTATGAATTTTTTACAAATTTTAAAAAATATAAAACTCATATGTTTGACCACCTTAACTTGGTCAAAACTTCATGAAATTATTTTTTTAATCCTATAGTATGTGAAGCATAGAATTTGATGCATGTTTCATTCAAAAAATGTTATACTATTTGAAAGCTATAGATGTTTTTCAATCATCCTATCAATCAGACTTTAGTCATAATTCAAATAGAAAATGAATAATAATTATTTATTAAATTCAAAGTAAAGCATAATTTATGTTGGTGGAAATTTGAGAATCTCCTTTAAAAACCCTTTTCATTTCATCAATTTTAGGTTAAAAAAAGTCGTCAGCCACATACCCTACACATACGCATCATATCGCCACCTTTTTTCCCATCATGATCTTGCACATACCCTTTAAAAAGATGATATGTATTCTCCCCCCTATAAAATATTGATTTTATGTCATACAGATAAGGACTCCCTAACACAAGCCCACAAATATCCAAAGGAACAACACCTACCTCTACCTCATCAACAAAGTTTCCAGTGATAGCAAATCTCAATTTACATTGTTTCATTACCTACAGTTGATCATCATTGCAAACCCATCCAAGTGGGCATGGCTTTGGATGAGGTGTTGTAGGTATATTAAGTTTCTTTACCACCTCTTTAGATATTAAGTTGACTTGAGAACGCATATCAAACAGTGTGTCAATCTTAGTGTGCTTAGTTCATTCCATTGTTTATCAGCTTTAGGAGTAGATACTTTACTTGTACTTGCATTAGAAACATTTACATCAGAAGAGAGAATTATACCTTTTCCTTTACCTTGGACCCCAGTAACAACAATCTATGTTTCATCTCCATAATCATATCCAAGATCTTGTTCAAATCACTGCAGCAGTCTTTTGCTTTCCTTTATTGCCTCCATATCTTTTCATCCTTAATTTTGGATGCAGCTTCCAACACTTTGAATCATCATGCCCCTCTTTCTTGTAATGGGACCATGTGGGCTTTTCACCCTCATTCTTAACTGTAGTTGTCTTCTTCCCTTTTCCTTTATCTTTGTCTTTGTTTTTACCCTTAGACATAGATGGTTTCTTTGAGAAATTATCACTGAAAGTGTTCTTACCCCTTGACTCTAAATGAGTGGCTTGGATTGACACTTCGTCCAGATTATTAGGACTCAACATTAGAATAGTATGTCTTAGGTAAGAATGCAAACCACCTATGTACTTAAGTAGTGTATCCTGAGTATACAATGGAACATTTGAAGCAATAGCAAATTTTCTAAACTCATGGGTGTAATCTTGGACAGACTGGCCCTTACCTTGCCTAAAGGTTTTCCAATTCATTGTTAATTGCTGCATAAAACCTAAAGGATAAAACTATTTTTTAAAGGAAGCAACAAATTCCATCCAAGCCATATTAACCTTACCATGGCGAGCAATTTCTTCCCGAGTCCTACTCTCCCACCAGGTGAGAGATGTTCCTCCCAACCAAAGAGTGGCTAACTAGATCCTACAAGCATCTTCTACTAGGCCTTGAATCCTACAATACACTTCTACCTGTTGGACCCAATCACCTAACTTTTCGGCATTTAACTCCCCATAGTACTTAGGTAATTCAAATTTTACATCCAGTTTAATAATAGGCTTAGACTTTCTCTTGAAAGGATTAATAGAAGTATAAAAAGAAGAAGAAGGGGAAGGTGGAGAAGAAGGGGAAGATGGAGGAGATGGAGGAGATGGAGTTTCTAGAGCTTTTCCTTCTTTGTCCGAGTTCTGATCTTCCTACTTTTCTCGCTTCAAAGATTCTCCCTTTTCGTGCTTCTTCTTATTTGCATAAAGCTCTTCCACCATTTCCTTCATGTCAAGAAAGGCTCACTAAAAAGACTTCTCATCAAGCTCAATGATTTTCCCAGCTTCAGTTTCTTCCATCTTTGGCAAGGTTCTTTTTCTGATCTCAGGATTATATTCTTCAAGCTCACCTTCACCTCGTTGTTTCCTGGAACGTGTTAGCATCCACTTTTGCAATACTAGTCACACAAAGCTCTGATACCAAAATTGATATGAAATAGGATCTATGGTCCAATTGCTATGAATGCTTGACTATTACAATGATTAATTAAGGCTTTAAAACTGAATTAACATAATTGAAAAATGCTTAAAATGAACAAAGCATAATAACTATGATGAACAAAAAAGAGAGAGAAGACAAAAAGAAGACAAAACAGTTGATAACGAAGTTTTCCAATATGGCTACATCTCTAGGCCCCTCTCCAACGGAGTGACCGATCCTTGATTATGCTCCACAAATAATTACAAGGCAGCTATCAAGTTTATAAGTCTGTCTCTTTTCAGCGCAACAACATAACATTCCTTTGTTGCACAGAAACAAACGCTTGAGTCTTCATAATGATTCTCTCCTTAGCCATCACCTGGATGCCAACTCTTCTATTCTCACCCCCTTTTATACAAAAAATTTACCCAACATGGTTTACAACCATAAGATTTACAAAATATTACATATCTCCCCTTTACAAGTAAAAATATTAAACAATCCCCCTTATTTACAATGGAAAATCTTCATAATTCCCTAAAAATCCTAAAAAATCCCTTATAAACCTTTCAAATATTCTTAATATATCTTATAATATCATTAAATTTATTTTTTTAAGCCCCTTTTATGCTTATCTTTCTTGGGCTTAGTCTTTAAAGGGCTTATTTTAAATTAAATTAGGTTGATTGTTTAATTTTAAAAGATTTGAGGGCTTAACTTCTATCCTTAAAAGACCAATCCCCTATAAACACATAAGACCATTGATGGTCTAATGGTGATCATGCATTTTAGGGGCGGGGTGGTTAGAGGTTCAATCCCCACCCCTCTTTTCTTATCCTCGAATTTTAAAATCCAACACATCAAAAGTAAACTGCCTTTGTTTCCAATTAGCGCGCATCATGTGGTAGAATGGTTGAGCAGGTGTTTGGGAGGTGAGGGGTGCAAGGTTTGACCCCCACAAATAGCATTGTACTATTGAATGCAATTGCCAGCTGAGTGTGCAAGGGTTCCATGTGGCATCTTGTGAGTGCACCACATGGCACTTCCTGATTCGCCCATCAAAGCCACTTGTCAACTCTTGATTGATTCACACTGTCACATCATTATCGTCATCAACTGCCATGTGTCAGCATGTAATTGGTCCACCTCATTCTCAACTGTTGACTATGCATCATGTCACCATGCTGAGGCCAGCATGGTCAACCTATTTTTACCAAAACTTTGATCATTGTATCTCACACATACTGACTTCGTTTGATGTGAAATGAATGTCATTAGAATCATTGCGATGAGCTCTTCATCATGGTGTTAATTTTGAACATTTTTAAGATGGTGAATTTTTTTCCACCTTTTTGACTGGCCTCTAACACCTAGTTTGACCAAACTTTCACTAACCATAACTCGAGCATATAGACTCCTTTTGAGCCTGCTCTAGTTACGTTGGACTCAAATTTCAAAGCTCTTCAACATGGTGCAAAATTATGGATCAATTGAGACACTTCAATTTTCACTGAAAAAGTATCCCCCTAAATCAACATACTAACCCTGTATCTATGGATCCCTTATGTTATTTTGGGATTTCATTTTGGGGGAAACTCCTTTTTCATGACATAGCTCTATTTGGAAACATATGAATTTGCATAGGTTTTTCTGAATAAGCTCTCATGTCCTCTTTATTGTTAGCATCTATCATTTTCTACTTAAAAGTAATTGCTCACAACATGGTGTTTAGCAATTTATTTAAAGTGGGGGCATACACTAGTATTATTCTTTTTCAATTCATGTTTCATTGTGTAGTCTTCTTATTTCATGTGATGAGTCTTTCACTTTGTGGTGACACTTAGCATATTGTATTCCTCTTAATGGCTTGATGCGACACACTGCATCCCTTGAGTTTTCAATCTTCTATTCTTTGATTGTCCTCTCTTAGAGACATTAGCCACGATGTTCCCTAAGTTAATACCTTACATGAACTAAGTAAAAATCCTTTGAATTTACCTTAAACTATTGTGCATTTACAATAATTTTTATATGGCCACCTTGCATAACATAATTTTCTTGCATGTGGCTTCATCATATCTATTCATGGGTTCCAAGCATACAAAGTTTTTTTTGCTTTGTGAATCCTAATGTTTATGTTGTGTGGAACCTTATCAAAGTTATCAAGAGTTATAGCTTTGGTATGGTTATCGTATGGGAGTTGAACTTAGGTGTGACTTTCCCATAGCCACTTGCTTGTCTATGTGAGCACATATTGGCCACGTGAATATGTGTCTCGCTGAGAGCTCACCTAGTGGACAGCCTAAGGTTCCACTAGCCCTTGTGAGAATGTGTTTGTTTGCATAGTGGACATCATGTTCCTATTGACCCTTGGTATAAGGTTTTGTCATTGCTGTCAAAAAGGTAGCTTACATTTGGCATTGGATGTTGTTCTTAATTGCATCTCCACTTGGCATACTTGGTTGGTTCACATCACAGTGATATTGGTTTGTTATTTTGGTTGAGGTAAAATCATGTTTATCACACTTCATTAATGGTTTCTTGGCTTGGCATACAATATTTTGAAGGTCATTACAACACATATTGTATCATAGTTTGTCATCATGCATTTGTGGTAAGAAGTTAAAGTTGTGATCATTTGCAAGTTCAGATATATGGCTTGTTGGACAATGATTAATATGTTATCTAGGCATGAACAAATATTTAGAGTACAATGAGCATCTTTACTTTTATCTCTATTATGTGATGACTAGTATATCTAATTTTGTGATAGGCATTGATGTCTTATGTTGTTATCAATAATAAGTGTTTAATAACTTATTAATGTCTTAATTAATAGGTTTTTAATATCTTATAATTTATATAAGTCATTGCATGTCTATTTCCTATAAGGTTTATTAGACTTCATATGGTAAGATGTGGTTAAGATGGATTTCTATGCATAAGATGTTTGACTTTTGGTTCATAAGCCAAGTGACTTGTATATAACATGGAATATGTGACTTTGGGTATTAGTTTTATTTGTCAACATGGAATTACATCCCATCATAATACCTTTCAATTAGTGTTGGCACTCTTGTAAAAGGTGTATTGTCAAACTTAAGATTTTTATGGAATACCAAAGTAACTGAAGCTTACTTTTGCTAAAACAACTTTAGCACTTCATTTTTTGGAAGCTCATTTTGGATGAAACCCTATTTTTGAAGGGCTAGGGAATAGGTGGTTTTGATAGTTTGAAGAGGAATGTTGATAAATTTTGCTCGGACTGAAACAAAATAGGAATAGTGTAAAAATAAGGGCAAAAACAAGTGTTATCATTTCCTAATTTCTTGGTTCTTCATTTTTAAAACTACGTATTTCTTGTTGTTTCAGTTTTCTGTCATTGTCTTAGGGATTCTGTTTGGTGGAAAAGAACTTTTCTTATTTTGTGTTTCAACTGAAACTAGTTAAGCTTCTGTGAAAGTTGTTAATGCTTTTGTTTCTAAACCCTAGTCGGGTTCTGAGAAGAGAAATTTGTAACTATTTGTAACCCTAGTTTGAGGTTGTATTTTCCTTGAGGTTTAGACTTTATTGTGCAAAGTTTATTTGATTTATTCAAACTTTGTCCAGGGCTTTAATATTGTATATCTTTTTGTTCAAGTTGAATAATTGTCTCTGTTGTTTCAAAATCCTAGTCTAGGGGTTAGCATCTTTTTTTGAACATGAAAATCTTATGTCAAAATCCTATGTTTGATACCCATTTATTTGTTAAAGGAATTGGAACAAAGGCACAGTTGTACATTTTGTTATTTGTTAAGGAAATACAGATCAGTTATGAAGATGGTGGTTTGTTTTTAGTTCAAAGAGAATGAACATTATAAATGCTATGCTAAAGGACAGTTAGAACATGGTGTCACATTGGTGACTCAACATGAGGTAGTTTGGTACAGTTTGAATATGGTTTTCTTGTTGGTTATTAGCTTGAACAGGTGGCATCATTTGATGACATCTATGTTGGATATTTAATAGTGTTTTAACACTATTGTGAGTTTGAAGGTTTTATAGAAGGGTTATGATACTGAAAGTTTAATCTATTTTTCTATAATTGAAGTTTTGCAAACATGATGCAAAATAGATTATATCACTGATATATTTTGTATTTTAAAGATTCCAAAAAATGAATATTTAAGATATTAAGTGTATTAGATTGGAGGTAAAAAATGATTTGTAGAGAAATAGAGTGATCCTCTGTGGTTGAACTATTCTCTTTTCATAAATGTATAGTGAAGTTAAAATGATCAATTCAGTGAGATAGAATGATCATAGCCAATGAGGCATTCTATAACCAGTGAGGTTCATTAAGTGAGTAAGGAAATTTTACCAGTGGTTTTTCTACCCCAAGAGGGTTTTCCACTTAGGAAATCCACTGTGTTATGGTTCTATATTTGGTTTCATTTGTGATCTTACTGTTTCATAGTTATACATTTCCGCACTTACATTTATGTGATTAAGAATCAACAATTTAGATTGGTACACATGTTAGCTGTTGAAACATAATTCATACTCTTCTCAAAGGGTTTAAAAAGGATTTTTAAATGTCAGCAAATTTAATTAATTTGTCTAGACATCGATTCACCCCCCCCTCTCAGTGTCTCACATACTCCAACAATTGGTATCAGAGCCAAACCCTTGTCTAGAGTTAAACTAGGGGATTCCTGGTCCAGAGTACTGGTTGTCATGGGAAAGAGGAATAGGAATAAGAAAGAAAAATCATAGCCTGCAAAAGTAGAAATTCCTAAGGATAATCCACAACCTGTAGAAGAAAATATGTCTAACATAGAACTTGATGAATTTGTGGTGGACATGAATGAAACAAATATAGAAGGAAATCTCTTTGTGAATGAATGTGATTATGAAGTTGATTTAGAAGGTGAAATTTTTTGTTCTTTTGATACAATCGAGAAACTAGAAAAAGAGAATAAGAGACTAGAAGACCAACTTCAACAAGAAAAAGATTCAAGAGACAAGGTATATTCAGATTTTACAAATGTTTCTTTAGAGTTTGATGAGGCAATAAATCAGCTTGTTAACCTAAAGAGTCAAGTTGATGAATCTAACAAACTTATTATTATTCTAAATAAAAAAATCAAGAATCCAAAAGGATAGTTGATTTTACAAAATTTGATCTTGAAGTCAAAACTAGTGAATGCCAAATGCTTAAAAGTGAAATAGTCACTTTGAGGAAAGATCTTGAAAAAGTCAAGTTTTAGAAATTTGAGAAAGGTGTTGATGCGTTAAATAACATGTTGAGAAGTCAAAAGAGTCATAGGATTTCTTTGGTTTAGGTTATGAAATAGGACAGAGCTCAAAGTTCAGAAAAACCCCTAAGCAGAAAATAGATCTATATGATTACTTTAGAAGATCAAATGAAGAGAAAGAAGCATCAACTAGTGAATCTGTTCAAGATGATAAGAAAACTAATAGTCAAGGACAACATGTTGTTATAAAAAGTGAAGAAAAGAAGAAATCACAAGATAAAGTTGTTGATATTGGAGGAAGAAGAACCAATAAATACTCACAGCCTCCACCTATCAGGAAGAATCATTCTATGAGGTACAATTATACTTAGTTTCATGGCTATTGTTATTCATGTCATGCTTGAATGGCCATAGAGCTAGAGATTGCAAAATTTATATTAGGAATGATTTTGGATGGAATAAGGATAAGTTATTTTAAGTTGTCAAATCAAAATAATGGCATTATATGTTATAACTATCATAAAGCTGGTCACGTAGCAAGTTATTGTTGGTTCTATGAAAGACATGATCATGTAAAAAATGTCAATAAAAGTTCTCACAAAATGTTTAGAAGAAACTATTCTTCTTTTGGTCTAGACTACAATATTTTATGTTATAGATGCAATATGTTTGGGCACAAAGCATAGTGGTGTAGAAGAAGGTTGATGAAACCATCTAGAGAATACATGTTCAAGAAAAAGCAAGAGAATTTTTTGAGTAAGCAAAAGAAGGAGCCTATGAAAATCTAGAGAAGAAAACAAAATCAGGATAAAAAGGATTCGAAACTTGTTCATATTGCACAAGGAATATCTCATAGTACATAAAAGGTAGCATGAAGTAAGGGGGAGCAAGTTAGTTATTTACCTTTTAGCCCCTAGAGAAAACAAGGAAGTTGAGTAAGATTATGCATAGTGCAGAGACAGTATTGTTGCAGTTGCTTTGGTTGCTTCTTGAGTTGATTCAAGAATTGATTTTTTGTGTCAAGATTGCTTCAAAATGTTCATCCTTATTGATCTATAATAGTGTTGGTACACTAGAAATTCGCCATAATAATTTTGGTATCAAAGGGTGTTCATAAATTTGGAGGTTGTTGGTTATATAAGGGAGAGCCAATAATATTCAGAAGAGTCAATAATGACAATGTATGTTGATCTTAAGGTCTTTGATAGTGGTATAAGCTTTGACTCTTTGTGCAGTTTCTTGGTGTCTTCAGTGGTTTGTGGTGCTATGTTCTTGTACCAAAGACTCTATGACAGTGTATTTGTTTACATCCCTGAAAATGGAAACTATAGTGATCAAGGGTCAGTGTTAACAAGGTACAGGTTGTACTGGACATTGATGATGGAACTGGTATATTCCTATATTGACAATGATAGTGGTGTTTTTCATGATTGATAGTGACTTGTGATCTTGATATGCTCTTGACAATGTTATACATAAAGATGACAATGATATATTTTTGATAGTGCTATGGTTTCTTCACAACATAATCATTTTGAGTATTTGGGTACATTGACAGGTTTCAGGTGGATCTTGATATTCATATGTTAATGTGGTTTTATGGCATATTTGTGTAGTGGTACTATGACATACAGTGGTACTAGTATTGGTATTGATATTGGGTTATGTCACATTATGAAAGTAATCATATGCATCACAATGATATAACCAACAATGATAGTTGATTGGCACAACTTGCTTATGACAGTGATTAGTTTTGACTTATACATATCTTCTTTGATGCAATTTCAATGTTACAATTAACAATGGTATTCAAGAATATAGTTCTTCTTTGTACAAACTCTAGTCCTTGTCATTGACTTTGCTCTGATTTGGAACATATTTTTCTTTTAGGAATTGGATACAAATTCTTTGATCATTACAGTACCTTGATTCATATCATTTACATGATCTTATGCTTACTCTTCTCAGCCTTGTTATACAGTGCATTTTGATTTGGCATATTATCTTTGAACAAATGCAAGTTGCAACATAATTTGCACATATCCAGTTGAGAGTAGCTATTCATCTGATGGCTTGGTGCTCTTTAGTGGTGCTTATGTGATAGTAATGCTTGAGCTCTTGATCAAAACAGAGTTATATTTTTTTGGTTGATTAAGTTAGTTTGACTGCTTCAGTATTGCAATATTCATATGTGATCCCATTGTTATCTCAGTATTCTTTGATCTATAACATTTGATGTATTATTTGATAGTCATTTTGATGATTAGTGATCTAGACAGTGATTTTGATAGAGTTTTGATTTTGTTTAGTATCATTTTATTTAATCAGTGAAAAGAGTGCTTTATTGTATTAAATTGATAGTATGGTACAATTGTTGTTTTGCATACATGAATATGGTTTATGGAAATACTTTTTAACTGGTATTCAACCCTTGGTGACAAAGAAAGATGACAAGGTAACATGTATTCAATTCTTAGGTATCACTTGACAAATGGATACATTTATACTTGTTTGTTACATGGACATAGCATACATTGTTACTTGTTTGAAAATAGATCCTTGTTCCATGGACATAGCATATGATTGTTGATGATTGACATGACATGATCATAAATGCTCATAGGTTATAGGTTGTATTTCCATGTTATATGGTACTTTAATTGTACTAGAATATGGTTACATCAATAACATTCAGTAACTTTCAGTGACATCTTGATTTAGTGAACATTCACAGTATAGTGATCACGGACAAGTATTCTCAAGTACATATGTGTCAAGTGACAAGTTGTGAATAGCAAAGAGCATATTTGGACAAGGTTTTTTTTCTTCTTGGAACTTGTAAAGGTTGTGATAAAATACATATATCTCAGTTGATAATCTTGTTGATAAGCTCAAACTGATAGTCTTATTTGATTGGTATAACAATTTAGGTAGATACTTGGATAAGTTTTGGTTCTATCAATGTTGTCCTTTGTCATTTCTATAAAAAAGGGGGAGAAAGAGTGATGGGGTGGATTATTTTTAGATTGGTTATGACATCAATGCTAAAGGGGGAGTTTGTTGACCCTTGGCATAAGGTTTTGTCATTGATGTCAAAAAGGAAACTTGCAATTGGCAATGGATGTTCTTGATTGCATCTCCACTTGGCATACTTGGTTCACATCACAATGATATTCATTTGCTATTTCAATTGAGGTAAAATCATGTTTATCACACTTCATTGATGGTTTCCTGGCTTGACATACAAGATTTTGAAGCTTATTACACTACATATTGTATCATGGTTTGTCATCATGCATTTGTGGTAAGAAGTTAAAGTTGTGAGCATTTGCAAGTTCAGATATATGGCTTGTTGGACAGTGATTAATATGTTATCTGGGCATGAACAAATATTTAGAGTTCAATGAGCATCTTTACTTTTATCTTTATTATGTGATGACTAGCATATCTTATTTTGTGATAGGCATTGATGTCTTATGTTGTTATCAATAATAAGTGTTTAATAACTTATTAACGTCTTAATTAATAGGTTGTTTATATCTTATTTATATTATTCATTACATGTCTATTTCCTATAAGGTTTATTAGACTTCATATGGTAAGATGTGGTTAAGATGGATCTCTATGCATAAGATGTTTTACTTTTGGTTCATAAGCCAAGTGACTTTTATATAACATGGAATATGTGACTTTGGGTATTAGTTTTATTTGTCAACATGGAATTACATCCCATCATAATACCTTTCAATTAGGGTTGGCACTCTTGTAAAAGTTGTATTGTTGGGCTTAAGATGTTTAAGGAATAACAAAGTAACCAAAGCCTATTTTTGCTAAAGCAACTTTAGCACTTCATTTTTTGGAAACTCATTTTGGATGAAACCCTATTTTCGAAGGGCTAGGGCACAGGTGGTTTTGACAGTTTGAAGACGAATGTTGATGGAGTTGTGCTCGAACCGAAACAAAATAGGAATAGTGTAAAAGTAAGGGGAGAAACAAGTTTTATGATTTCCTAATTTCTTGGTTCTTCATTTTCAAAACTAAGTATTTCTTGTTGTTTCAGTTTTCTTTGTCATTGTCTTAGGGATTTTATTTGGTGGAAAAGAACTTTGCTTGTTTTTTGTTTCAACTAAAACTAGATAAGCTTCTATGAAAGTTGTTAATGATTTTTTTTCTAAACCCTAGTCAGGCTCTAAGCAGAGAAGAAATTTGTAACTATTTGTAATCCTAGTTCGAGGTTGTATTTTCCTTAAGGTTTAGACTTTATTGTGCAAAGTTTATTTCATTTATAGGAACTTATCTGTGGCTTTAATATTGTATACCTTTTTGTTCAAGTTGAATAATTGTCTCTATTGTTTCAAAATCCTGGTTTGGGGCTTAGCATTCTTTGTTGAACATGAAAATATTATGTCAAAATCCTATGTTTGATACCCATTTATTTGTTAAAGGAATTGGAACAATGGCACAATTGTACATTCTATTATTTGTTAAGGAAATACAAATCAGTTATGAAGATGGTAGTTTGTTTTCAGTTCAAAGACAATGAACATTATAAATGCTATGTTAAATGATAGTTAGAAGGTGGTGTCACATTGGTGACTCGACATGAGGTAGTTTGGTATAGATTGAATGTAGTTTTCTTATTGGTTATTAGCTTGAATAGGTGGTAGCATTTGATGACATCTACTTTGGATATTTAACAATGTCTTAACACTGTTGAGTTCAGAGGTTTTACAAAAGGGTTACGATACTAAAAGTTTAATCTTTTTTTTTTTAATTGAAGTTTAGCAAACATGATGCAAAATAGATTGTATCACTAATATATTTTGTATTTTAAAGATTCCAAAAAAATGAATCTTTAAGATATTAAGTGTATTAGATTGGAGATAAAATATGATTTGTAGAGAAATAGAGTGATCCTTTATGGTTGAACTATTCTCTTTTCATAAATGTATAGTGAAGTTAAAATGATCTAGTCAGTGAGACAGAATGATCTTTACCAGTGAGGCATTTTCTAACCAGTGAGGTTCATTAAGCTAGTAAGGCAATTTTACGAGTGGTTTTTCTACCCCAAGAGGGTTTTCCACTCAAGAAATTCACTGTGTTATGGTTCTATTTTTGGTTTCATTTGTGATCTTATTGTTTCATAGTTATACATTTTTTTACTTACATTTATGTGATTAAGAATGAACCGTAGATTTTTGGCACCTTAGTTCTTTCTAGCACTTCTAGGGTTTTTGACCTAAAAGGAGAAAGTAGGACAAAAGGATCTAGCTAGGTTCACTAAAATTATGCAACGTATGGTGTTATTTGAACTAAATGGAATGATCTAAGTGTAGTTATATGAGTTAATTGACTGGTTATGTATGTAAAATCTATGATTTATGTAGTGTTGGAAAACACAATGATGTTTACAAACAATGAACTATGAATGAACAAATGCAAAACAAAACAGAAAGAGGTTGAATCCGAGTGCACCTAGGAAGAAATTGAAGAAATTGGAATCTTTTGAATGTTATTTGAAATCACAAAAAATCATCAGTGGGACTCATTTGCCACTAATGGTGAATCAGTCATGCTTCTGATGAAAATTGTCAGGAACAGGTTTCTGAGTGTTGGGATCTAGAATCTGACAAAACCTAGATTTCTAGACTTAAGGTGGGACTCATTTTCCATTGATGGAGAATTAGTCCTCTCCCTAAATTTTGAGAAATCAGGGGATAATTCTGTAGCACCAGGTCTGAGATTATCTACTTGTCGAGTTGTCGAAGTCAAATCTACAGAAAAGGGACAAAATGTCCTCTCCAATCTTGAAATAGGATGTAGTTGACTTGAAACAATTTGTTGACTTCTTGTCCACTTTTCAACACCTAAATGCTTGCCAAATCTACATACACAAGTCAAACCCTTGTTGAAGAAAATCTGAAGATATGACAATGACAGCTCTTGAATGCTTGATTGATGCTTGATTATAGGATGCAAAGTTCTCAAAAGCTAGTTGAATGCTTGAATGAGTTATGAGATTGTATATGATGTAAAATGAGGAGAAAAAAACTTATTTATACAATCTTATGCCTTAGTAACCCATTGATACCTCTTCATAGGCCAACATCAAGTAATTTTGAATAAAAACCCAAAAGGAAATTTGAAATATTTTGAATTTAGAGCCAAGAGGGACTCATTCTCCACCCATGGTGAATGGGTCCCACCTTAGGCTTGAAAGTGGGTGTCAGGAATTAAATCACATTTAATGTTGTTTGTTGGGTTTACATTCAAAGATATACTTAATTAAGCCTTATAAGGGCATAAAGGGGTCAAATAAAGCATAAGAAAGGTGTAAATAGTGAAATTATACCTAGAAAAATGTGAAATCTTCTTACAAGACTTTACAACACTTCAAAATAGGATTTGATAAGTGATGAAAAGGTGATTTTTAGGTGAATTGTAATGAATAAATTCTAGAAAAGTGTAGAAATGTTTTACAACACTTTACAACACCTTCATAAGACACCATTATTTGAATTTTAAGGACTTAGATGTGTATGTTCAAGCCTCATTGCAACATTAAATCAAAGCAAGATAGATCAATCATTGTGAAGAAAAGCCTAAAAGACCATGAAAATGACAAGGGCCCATTTTTCTATGACACATTTAGCCCCCACTTTAGTGAGAGGATGAACTTGCTTCAAACTCACACTAAAGTAGCCATGCATATCTAGAGAAAGGTGCCAATGTACTTATGTTAGCAAGATGGAATAACAACGATCAAGAGGGATCATCAAGCCCCCAAGATGAATATCCCATGGAAAACTAAGCATAAGAACAAAGGAACACACATGTGGATTAGAAGAAGAAAAGGGAGAATTGGGTTAAGCTTTGATCGTCTGTCCAACTAGTTGTGGATTAGAACTAGGTTGATTGTTTGAAAAAGAGAATGCATACTCACTCTGAGGTGATAGAACTCAGTGGTCTGCTAGGTGAGAAGACCCAAAAAGTAAAGTACATATGCTAGTTGGTATGCACTCACAAACACATAGGTGGCTATGGGGAAAGTTGTGCCATTGACTGGGCTTCCTTCTCAACCATATCAAAGTTATACCTCCTGATAACTTTAACAAGGCGCCACAAGGGAAAATGCCAGTTTCTGCTTCATGAGACAAGCAAAGCTTCATACATGCTTAGAACCCATGAACAAATGCAAGGAACCATAGCCATGCAAGTTGTGTTATGCAAGGTGGCAAAAATTGAAAAGTGTAAAATGCAAAAATTTCAAATGTAAAAATGTTCAAAGGAGTATTGTTAAGTTCATGCAAGGTCTATCACTTAAGGAACATTGTGTCTAATGTCTCCAATAGAGGACTGATCAAAGAATAAAATATTCACAACTTAGGGGATGCAATGCATCACATCAGGCCACCAAGAGGAATGTAATATTCTAAGATAGATCACACTTATGAAGGACATCATACCCAATGTTTTCCACAAAGTGACAAATGCATCGTATGAAATGACAAGGCTGCACTAAGAATCAAAATGCAAAATGAAATATGGTAATGTATGCCCCCACTTTAAAGGAATGGCCACACATCGTTATGTGAGAAATTACTTTAAAGTAGAGAAGAAAAGAAAATGCAAAAAGGTAAAAGAAAGAAGACATGAGAGCCAACTCAGAATGCCCTATGCCAAGTCATATGTTTCGAAGTTAGGCTACTTCATGTAAACAAAAAAAAGAGAAAAAAAGAAAAAGGGAGTTGCCCCTCAGAAAGGAACACACCAAACACATAAGGGATCTATGGATTTGGGGTCATTATGTTCGTTGCTTCAATGTTTTTATAAAAGAGCTTGGAACTTTCATCATTCCCCAAACCACATAGAACCAGAAGAATGACACAAAGAGAGGGAAAAAAAAGGAAAACAAAGTCCATTTTGGGTCAACATGGAAGAGACATTGCAATCTCAATGCTTTGCATCATCCCCAAAAGGAAGAATCAAGTGAAAATAAAACAAAAAGAAAAAGATTTTGGGTCAACATGAAGGAGACAACTCGGTCTCAATTCCTTGTGTCATCCCCAAAAGGAAAACACAAGAAAAGATAAAGTAAAATGGAAAAGGGACCGATTGGGTCAACATGGAAGAGACATAGGGCGTCTCAATGCTTTGCATCTTCCCCAAAAGGAAAACACAAAACAAAAATGAAAAAAATGAAAAGAGCTTTTGGGTCAACATGAGACATAGGGCATCTTGATGCTTTGCATCATCCCCAAAAGGTGAAAAGCAAAAAAAAAGCGAAAAAGGCAATGCACGACATATATAAGAATAGAGGTACAAATAGAAGAAGTGGACAATGAGAGGGAAAACATCAAACACATGATACGTGGGAACACGATAACCACATACAAGAAAAATGGAAAGGGGCTAGTAATGCAAGTGTAAGTCAACCATTAAATAAGTTATTGGTTTCTCAAGCTTAGGTAGTTAAGTGGAAAATGAATAACACGGTTAAGATAAAAAGACAAGTGCATTACAAGGAAAAGGCTAACAACTTCTTTCCCCCCACAAAGTGTAAGGAAAGAATGAGCCGAGGTGGGTGATGTGAAAAGATCATGCAATAGTGAGAATAGGGAATTCTACAACTATGACATGATAATAGGATTTTTGTTTTAAGGAATAATGGGAAAGCACTCAGTATCAGTGAAGTGATACTTATTTAATATGTCATCCAATGTTCGACATTCTTTAGTGTGATGTCCAAGAACACGATGATATTTGCAAAATGGTATGTTAGAATCTTTAGGACGAATGACCAACCTATTCATAGGTGGTAAAAGTATACGACCTTTGTTTCAAAAGCAATTGAAGTCTCATTTCACATTCAAGTGGAGGATGTGTAGAAAACTTGAGTTTTTTCAATTTGTAAGGCCATTTCGTTGGCTAGATTCTCCTTTCTCATGAATGGAAGGAGGAGGAGGATCCATGGGGATCCTAGCATCCTTGTCATGAGAATCAAGTAATGGTTGTTCATGTGAAAGGAGAATGTGTTTAAGTCAAGAGGAGAATCAAAGATCATTGTACCATCCTCGCGAAGTCTCCAATATTCAAAAGGAGATCTAGCAGGGTGAGAAGGATCTTGATATCCTAATCCAGTGGTGTTTTCTTTTGTTGGTTTTTGTTCAAGAAGTTGATGAATTTCATGTTCATGTGTTGTGTCACAACCTTGTTTACTTAAGATAGTAAAGCCTTTACCATATGTTTCTTCAAGGTTTGTGGGAGTGTTTGTGACTTCGTGATCATAAAATGGTTGAGGATGTGTTGGTTGAGAGGAACTAGGTCCATTTGATGGAGGAACTTTAGGTCCATTGATTTTAGGATGTAAGTAGGAAAAATGATCAGGAGGTGCAATAGTAGGAAGATCTTGTGGCTTCATTGATGGGTAAGAGGTTGCATTGGCTTCTAGGTTATCAAGGCAGTCATTGTAGAATGTGTTCATGCCATCATCATCTTCTCCAATGATGTCTACATCATGAGGAGGAAACTCATGAGGAGTTGAAGGAGCATGAGTCAGCTCAAGGTCATTAGGGTCATAACCAAAGGCACAATTGGACATGTCTACCAAGGATTTTAATGAATTCCAGAACTTATTAAAAGAAAATGCCATGGTGCAAGTAAATTAAGATGCAAGAAATGATAGAAAAAAGAGATCCTAGAAAGAAAAAACAAAAAGAAACCACATAAAATAGAAATGCAGTAAATGCCCCGAAAAAGCCTAAAAATGCAGTTTGAAATGTGCAGGTGGACTGATTTTCCCAGGGTGGCGAATGAATCCCAGTATGAGATTTTTTTGTGTTTTTCAAAAAAATTAATGTGATTCTAATGCTTTTTAGATGCCAATTAAGAATACAAATGCATATTTTCAATTTTTTCAATAATATGTAATACAAAAATGAAATCTAAATGAGTCTTTCACTAATGCAAGTTAAGAAACCCTAGGATGCAAAAAAAAAAAAACAATATCCTAATTGAATGTTGATGCAAGTGAAGCTTGAGATGCAAGATGCAAGTGAAATCAGAAGTGTAAAGTGTTGAATATGCAGGTTCACCAAAATGAACCATAGATTTTTGGCACCCTAGTTCTTTCTAGCACTTCTAAGGTTTTTTGCCTAAAAGGAGAAAGTAGGGCCAAAACATCTAGCTAGGTTCACTCAAATTATGCAATGTATGATGTTATTTGAACTAAATGGAATGATCTAAGTGCAGTTATATGAGTTAATTGACTGGTTATGTATGTAAAATCTATGATTTATGCAGTGTTGGAAAACACAATGATGTTTGCAAACAATGAACTATGAATGAACAAATACAAAACTAAACAGAAAGAGGTTGAATCAGAGTGCACCTGGGTAGAAATTGGAGAATCTAGAATCTTTTGAATGTTGTCTAAAATCACATAATATCACCAATGGGACTCATTCACCACTGATGGTGAATTAGTCCTACTTCTAATGAAAACCATCAGGAACAGGTTTTTGAGTGTCAGGATCTAGAATCTGACAAAACCTAGATTTATAGCCTTAAGATGGGACTCATTTGCCACTGATGTTGAATTAGTCCTCTTCAAAAAATTTGAGAAATCAAGGGATAACTCTGTAGCACCAGGTCTAAGATTATCTGCTTTTTGGGTTGTCGAAGTCAAATCTGCAGAAAATGGACAGAATGTCTTCTCCAAGCTTGAAATAGGATGTAGTTGAATTGAAACACTTTGTTGACTTCTTGTCCACTTTTCAACACCTAAATGCTTGTCAAATCTACATACACAAGTCAAACCCTTGTTGAAGAAAATCTGAAGATATGACAATGATAACTCTTGAATGCTTGATTATAGGATGCAAAGTGCTCAAACGCTAGTTGAATGCTTGAATGAGTTAGGAGATTGTAGGAGATGTAAAATGAGGATAAAAACACTTATTTATATAGTCTTATGCCTTAGTAACCCATTGATACCTCATCACAAGCTGATATCAAGTAATTTTGAATAAAAAACCCGAAAGGAAATTTGAAATATTTTGAATTTAGAGCCAAGAGGGACTAATTTGCCACCCATGGCGAATGGGTCCCACCTTAAGCTTGAAAGTGGGTGTCGGGAATTAAATCACATTTAATGTTGTTTGTCGAGTTTACATTCAAAGATATACTTAATTATGCCTTATAAGGTTATAAAGGGGTCAAATAAAGCATAAGAAAGTTGTAAATAGTGAAATTGTGCCTAGAAAAGCATGAAATCTTGTTACAAGACTTTACAACACTTCAAAATAGGACTTGATAAGTGATGAAAAGGTGATTTTTAGGTTAATTGTAATGAATAGAGTCTAGAAAAGTGTAGAAATGTTTTACAACACTTCACAACACCTTCATAAGACACCATTATTTGAATTTTAAGGACTTAAATGTGTATGTTCAAGCCTCATTGCAACATTAAATCAAAGCAAGATAGATCAAACATTGTGAAGAAAGGTCTAAAAGACCATGAAAATGTCAAGGGGCCATTTTTCTACGGTACAAAGAATTAGCAATTCAGATTGGTACACATGTTAGCTCTTGAAACATAATTCATATTGTTCTCAAAGAGTTTTAAAAGGATTTTTAAATGTCAGCAAATTGAATTAATTTTTCTAGACATTGATTCACCCCCCCTCTACGTGTCTCATAGACTCCAACAATTCCACTTGTAAACATTTATGGAAAAACAACTTTTATCTGATCCACATCATGCGGGACAAATGATCAAAGCTTGATCCACCCCTTTTCTTTTTGTTTTCTTTATCTTTATGTCTTTGGCAGTGTATGCTTGTATCTTATTTTTGCTTCATACATCATTTTCATGAGTTTTATTTTGTGCGTATGTTAGTTTTCCATAGGATCTTGATCTTGGGGGCTTGATACTCGCTCTTGATTATTATCATTCTATCTTACTAGCATTGGTACACTTGGACCCCTCTTGATGCGAGTTCGTCTACTTTAGTGTGAGTTTGAATCAACTTCCTCCTCTCACTAAAGTGGGGGCTAGGTGTAGTGTAGAAAAATGTATCCCTTTACATTTTCACACTTGTTTGGGCCCTGCCTACTAAAATTGGGCTTCTTTATGCCTTATTTGGTCCTATTTTGCATCTAAAAGCCTTATTTAATGCATCTTTCTGAGGATAATCCTAAAATAGAATCTAATGAACAATTATAATTTGATCATTTTGGATTGTACAACCCATATTTAGTGATATGGGACTCATACGCCACCTTGGACATATGGGTCCCACCTAAGTTTTGGGGCTTGGTCCTAAATTTTGCATAGAACTTAACATTTCTTGAAATTTGTGTCCTAAGCCTAGGCTATTGGGACTCATACGCCCCAATTGGCTATGAGTCCCGCTTAGGTTGGACTTATTTTGCATTCAAATTATTGGCAGGATTTTACTCTCCTAGATTTGATGTCAGCTTAGTGTCGTAATTTCAGGAAATTTCCAAGGCATAAAAAGTATAAATACAAGGTTATTTCACATAATTTCTCCTAGAAAATTCAAGTCTTCAATTACTCTAGCAATTTTCATGAGCAAGTGTGATCTAAGCATTCAAGCATCCTAGAAATTCAAGAGCATTCAATAGTTGATTATCATGCATTTTGGAGCTATATTCAAGAATCAAGCATCATGTCAAAGTCATCATGTATCATGTTTGCTTTTGAACTAACATTTGTGATGTAGGCATCTTAGGATTCAAGCAAGTATTCAAGTAAAGATTCATAACATACAATCAAGATTCAAGATCTACATTAATTCTAGCCATCTCATACATGATTGCAACCTTTATTACAAGGGTTTGATTTAGGTTGAAGATCCATTGAAGAGAAAGATTGGAGAAAGTTGTCAAAATTGTCACCTTTCTTGCAAGATCACAGAAAGTCACCTACATGTCAGAATTCAATGTTTCAAACTCAGAGATCAAAAAGGAGAGAAGCTACGAGAGATCACTAGAGGATATTAGAGTTTTAGACCAACCTTGATGTTGGGACTAAATTTCCACTTATGGCATATGAGTCTTAGTATACCAGTTTTTAGACTTTTTCTATAGATCCTGGTTTAGCAGTTGCAGATTCTGGTTTCAACCCAAAACCATAAAATGGGACTAAATCGCCCCTAATAGCATATGAGACCTAGTGTGTTTCAAAATTCATAATTTTGGGATTTCAGACCTTGTTTCAAGAATCTTCAATTTCTAGGTGTACTATTTATCTCTAGTTAGCTACTCTAATTTAAGTTAATTTTCTAGGCCATATAGTTAGGTTTTGCATGTTACTTTCATTTCTTGTCTTTCTAATTCCTTCCTTAGTGGTGAACCCCCTTTATTTCTTTAATCACACCCAAGGAAACCATCCTAACCCTATCTCATTCCTCAATCAATTCAATTGGTTGAGGGATCTTGGTTTCCTTTAATGAACTAGAGTGAAATAGGAGGTCCTAAACCCCTTGTGTTCCATCTCTCCAAAGGTGGAGCACCCTATTTACATGTGTTCAGATAATAATAGGTACCATGATTGCTATCTAATGAAAACATTGGAACTCTTACAACCTAATTTATCTTAATTTCCTAATATGTTAGGACACATTTATCAAGATTTGTATATAAAAATAAAGTGTTTTCATAAGTACGATACTCCTTTAGCATTGAGATTGAAAATGAGGTTGTAAATTACTATAATAAGTTTGTTGGCCCGTATTACATTAAAATTGTTAGTATTCAGTTACTCAACCACTCCATTCAACCACTTCTTTGTACTCCATTCAACCACTTCCTTTGTACTACTCTATAAATGCATATGTAATCATCAAATAACACAATGAAGTTTAAATATGCATCTTTTATCAACATATGGTATCAAAGTGACAATGTTCCTATGTTTCGAAGCATGGTAGTTATGTATCTATGAAATGATGGAGTCACATTTTGTAGAAGGCATGTGAAGTAATGCATGTTTGATAGTGTCAGTGGAGCCAGAGATATTGCGTTGTTGCATTTCCTATCTTCTACATAGTAGGAGGCTATTGATTGTGCTAGAAACTTGGTGGAAGGAGGGAATTCTATTTCATTTTGAAGGATTTACAGTGAAGAAGATTTTTAAATATTCATGATGTTGTGAATGACTTGTTCATGTGCATTGCCCATAAATATTGGCATTGGAATATGTAGAAGAATGTTTGTATTGACATCTACATTGGAATATGATAATAGCTTCATTATCGCCTATGTATGGCATTTGTTTGCCAATGATGGTGTAGACTTGACGTAGGGTACATAAGAGTTTGCAGAGTAGTGAAGAAGATAACGGGAGAAGTGATCAACAGTGAACCTTATTGAAATTCAAGAAGCTTAGATCCAAGCTTCACAATAAGGAGTATGAATACAACGAGGTTAAGACAATAGTTTGAATAATCATTTATATCGTGAATACTATAGATTTTGTGCATATATGGCTTTACAGGTAAAGTTTAATTTTGGTTTTTTTTAAGATAAATTGATTGGCCAAATGTAGAATATTTATCTCAATGAAGTCTATACATGAGTTGGTGAAATTTATGGAACTTTAAGTGATGAATTCAAACTCGATTATGCCTCTTAATAGTGTTTTTATGATTTTTAATGTGGAGTGATAAGTTTAATGTCATGTATGTCAAGTGTTCCTTTGTGTACTGGTATGTTAGTGAGGGTATGTAAGAAGGAGAGTTATCCAGAGGCCAAGAGGATGAGGACCCATCAATCATTCATTTATGATATATGAGGATTCTTGAATGGTTTCTATGTCATTTGAATACATCTCTTATTAGTAGTAACTTGGAGGTAAGTTTCTTTGCAAGAGAAGATGATACTCAAATTACTTTTATGAATATTGTAAGATGTCAAGTAATTTATATATCTTCCCCCAGATGGGTGCGGGCAAGAAGTTGAGTCCACTTTTTGGTCAAAAAGTGGAAGTGTTTTCCTTGATTTTCAGAATTTGACACATTTGACCTTAAAATTTGAAGCACTTAGAGATGTAATCTTCAAAAAAGTCACTAATCATAAAATTTTGTACTCAGAGTCTAGTTTCCAAATACGTAATTTATTTCAATACCCAGATGGTACAAATTGAGTTTCAATAGGTGTTTCTAAAATCCACTATTTAAAAGTCACTTTTTTATTACCATACCATGCACATGTATGTCATCCATATTTTGACCTAAATTATCGTATTTTTCTAAATCCTTTGGGGAAAATATTTGTAACTTACTGAAGCACATTTTTTGATTATTTTTTGTAATTTTTTATTGTTTTTTTTGGTTAAATTTTTATTAGCCATATTTGTCATTTTAAAAAATCGCCATGTATGTCATGCATAAGATGACCTAAACTTTTCATTTTTTTTATTTTTTATTTTAAATTGAAAAGAATTGTTTGAAGTACGTTCTCATGTAATTCATTCATGACAATGTTATGTTGATAAAAAGTTATTAAAATAGTAAAACCCCGATATTTAAAGTTTATGGACCAGTTTCATCATAAATTAATTGAAAAATAGATTTAAAATAATTCAATTGTAAAAAAATATATATATTTGGAATCTGCACTGTCTCATCTATAATGGATTTTAATTTCGTCAAAAAATTCTACAAAAAAAGTCATCAGCCATATGTCCAAACTCACTATTTTTCTTTGACATTGTTACGACCTTCAACTTGCAAGTCAAACCAAGTTGAAGGCCTAGGTTTGGATTCCCAAAGCCTTTCACAAACCAGAATACAAACCAAAAACTCGACCACAAAGTAAGGCGAAATTCATTTTTTTAGAAATGAGATCTCATTTTCTAATATTAAATGTGGTAACCGTTGACAAGGAAATGGGATCTCATTTATAAAACAGGAACAGGATCCCGATTCCATGTCAACGGTCCCCACATTTAATATTGGGAAATGGGATCCCATTTTTTTAACCATTTTTTAAAAAAATTACTAGAAAATTTTACTGTGAAGTATGCAACTTCACATGTACGACAAACTACGACATATTGGGCTATTTTTCATCAACTTTTGTCTTTACATGTGTTGAACTTGCATTTTAGATTGAATTTTTCAATGAAGGCATCATGTAAACAATTTTTGAAGTGGAATTTTGTTAATTTTCTACTTGTTTGGAGGAACAAAAGAGGAAGACTTTTGTTTTTATAGATCTTCAACTTGCAATATGGATTGAATTTTTGAAAGGAGGCATCAAGTAAATAGTTTTTTTAGTGGAATTGTGCTAGTTTTTTACTTGTTTTGAGGAACACAAGAGGAAGAATTTTGTCCTTACAGGTCTTTAACTTGCAATTTGGATTGAATTTTTTGAATAATTTTACTATTGACATTCATTTGTGCTTGATAATTTTATAATCATGGGTTCACATGCTCGTAATAGGAGGAAAGATAGGTCAGACATTGAATCCTGAAGAAATTGAAGCAAAGAGAGAGAAGGAGAAAGAAAGACAAAGAGAAAGAAGAATGAGAATTAAATCAATGAATGTTGGTGGAGCATCCAATTCCACAACTATTGAAGATGAAAACATTGAGACCATGGTTGTAGATGAAGCTAATTTGCAAGAAGTCAATTTGGAAAATAATATGATTATACAAACAAGTCCTAGTATGTCTTCAAATCTCTCTTCCAATGCTATGGAGAATGTTTCAATAGGCACAAATCTAGGTACGTCTTCAAATCCACATTTTAGTGAAATGGAAAATTCATATGTAGAAGTTTTACAAGATGTTGGACTTAACAATGTTGACATTGATAATATTCAAAGAAATTTGTTGAAAATGAAAATGAAAAATCTTTTGTTGAAAATGAAAATGAGAATGAAAAATCTTTTGTTGAAAATGAAAATGAAAAATCTTTTGTTGAAAATGAAAATGGGAATGGTCCTTTTGTTGAAAATGAAAACAAAAATTTGTTTTGTTGATGAAAATGAAAATAAAAATTGTTTTGTTGATGAAAATGATGATAAAAATTTAATTCGTTTTGAAGTTGAAAATAAAAAATGAAAATCTAGAATGTGATGTTGAATTTAATGAAAATATTTTTTTAAATTGAAAGTGATGTTTTGGATAATCTTCCTAGTAAGATTTCTTGGAGGAAAATAAGAACACATGCAATAGAATATACAAAAAAATATTTTATCATAAAAAACTTGCATTTCAATGTCAACTAATGATGCAATTGATGAGAATGCAAAAAATGAGGAAAATAATGAAAATATTAGGCTTTTTGTTAAACCAAGAAAGAAAAGATCAATCATTAAAACATGTTATGTCTATTGTTGCTAGTGCCATTCAATATATTGGAACAATAAAATAGATCTAAAGATAAAAATGCAGCAAGAAGAGCTATAACAGGTAAAAGCACAAAGTTGTGTCACTTTATAAAAAAAGATCAATTTTAAACTTGAATCACTAAAAAGTGGCATATATTTTTGAATTTTGAAATGATGTAAACTAGTAAAATGTGTATTTTTTAGTATGTTTTATGTTTTTATTTTTTTTAAAAAATTAAAAAATTATTTTAAACTAGTTTTTAATAAATTAAAGCTATAATTTAATTGTTGATAAAATGCTGAAAATTGAAGTTTCATGGGACGTCAAACTTTCTATAGTGAATTTTATTATTTTTCTTTCAAATTTTTTGTGTGTATTTATAAGTTGAAATTTTAGTGCATGGATATATTTTTTTCCAATTTTGATAAATATATATTTTCAAATAAATATTAAAATGTGCGTGAATCCAAAAATAATTATTTTCATCAGACGTCAACTTTCATATTAAATATTTATCTAAAATGGAAAATAAATTATACCATCTTAAAATAAATTCTTTTATCTAGTGCATCATATTTTTTTCAATTTTTTTTAATAAGTTTTAGTATTTTTTCTTGGCATAGTAATCAACCTAATATTTTGTGTTGATAACCTACTTTTAGTAAAAATAAAAAATAAGATATTAAAAAAATTAAACTATTAAAAAATATATATTTTTGAAAACTAAACTTATGGATCTACAAAAGGGTATTTTTATATATTTTTTAAAATGCCATTTACATTAGCGGGAGTTATTAAAACTTCAAGTTTTTCAAATAATTTTTTTTTTTTTGGTAAATTGGACTTAAAGTGGTGTTCCATATATTTTTAGCCAACAATTTTAGTTGAAAAAGTTGTGGAAGTATCTAACTTAGCTAGAATGAATCTTACTAGATCATATGTTTGACCAAAATTGATTTTTAGTTAGAAATACTTAAATTCAGTTATGTTGATAAGTTGATTGAAAGTGTGACACTTTTGTGCTTTTACCCAACAGCTATTATAGTTAGTAAAGAAACTTTGAATAAAATAATGGTGAAACATAGATTTTTGGCACCAATGCACTTCTCTAGCTCTTCTAGGGTTTTTCACCTAAAAGGAGAGAGGTAGGGCCAAAAATGCTAAGGGTTCATTCAAATTATGTTATGTATGATGTTATCTAAGCCAAATGAAATGAACTAAATGCAATTAAGTGATCTATATGACTGATTATGAATGCAAAACTAAGATCTAAACTATGCTGGAAAACACATTGTGATATGCAAACAATGAACTAAGAATGGATGAAATGCAAAACAGAAAGGGAAAGGCTGAATTAGAGTGCACCTAGGCAAGATTTGAGTAATCTGGAATGTCTTGAATGTTTTCTAAGATTACTGAAAATCAATAGTGGGACTCATTCACCCAAGGTGGAAAATTAGTCTTGCTACTGGTGAAATCTATCAGTAATCAAGTTTCTAACTGTCGGGATCCAGAATCTAACAAAACCTAGACTTTCAGTCTTAAGGTGGGACTCATTCACCACTGGTGGAAAATCATTCCTCTCCCAAAATTTTTGAGAAATCAGGAGATAAATCTGCAACACCATATTTTTAAATGTCTACTTGTTGGGTTGCCCAAGTCAATTTTCTAGGAAATAGACAGAAAACATTCTTCAAGCTTGAAATAGAGTTGATTTGACTTGAAGCACCTAGTTGACTTGTCGACCACTCTTCAATCACCTAAATGCTTGTAAAATTTGCATACCTAGGTCTGCAAACCACATGCAAGAGGGGGGAAATGGTTGAGGGTTAGCAAATAGGGGTTTTCCTTGGTCAAACCCCACTTTGGTAATCAAATCCTTGATAAAATAATGAAATACAAGAGAATGATAAACTAATAACATGCAAATGCTATCAACTTACCAAACCCTTGTTGATGAAAATCTGAAGTAGTGTCAATGGATGCTCCAAAATGCTTGAATAGTGCTTGATTTGATGTTGTAAGATGCTTGAATGCTTGATATTTCTTGAATATGATGTGTGAATGTTGAAGGTGAATACTTGAATGAATGGGGTTAGAATGGATGTAAAACACTTATTTATACAATCTTGTGCCTTAGTAATCCATTCATACCTCATCACAGGCCGACATCAAGTGATTTTGAATAAAAACCCAAAAGGAATTTTGAAAAATTTTGAATTTGGAGCCAAGGGGGACTCATTCACCACCCATGGTGAATGGGTCCCACCTAGGACCTGAAAATGGGTGTCAAGAATTATCTTGTATTTAATGTTGTTTGTTAGGTTTACATTCAAAAATACACTTAATTAAGCCTTATAAGGGCATAAAAGAGTCAAATAAAGCATAAGAAAGGTGTAAATAGTGAAATTATGCCTAGAAAAGGTGAAATCTTGTTACAATACTTTACAACACTTCAAAATAGGACTTGATAAGTGATGAAAAGGTGATTTTTAGGTGAATTGTAATGAATAGAGTCTAGAAAAGTGTAGAAATACTTTACAACACTTCACAACACCTTCACAAGATGTCATTATTTGAATTTTAGTACCTAAATATGCATGTTCAAGCCATGTTACATCATAAAATCAGAGAAAAATAGACCAAACATCATGAAGCAAGACCTAAAAGACCATGAAAATGACAAGGGTCCATTTTTCTACAGTGTAAATGGTAAGCAATAGTAGTGAAGTTTTAAAAATGCATCCTAAAACATTGCTAAGAATGGAAAAAAGAAGAGAAATTATAGAAAATGATCCTATCAACCAATGTTGGAGTTTCAGTGGTCGACTCCCGAGGTCTAATATGAAATTGAATGTTGAAATTAAATCTTTGATTGAAAAATATTGGCATGATAATACTAGGGTATCATCTAATGCTAGAAATGTTTTAAAATTAAGGGTGGGGTCCAAAGTCCACGATCCTCACCCAAAACACCTATTAGATACAACACAAACTGAATTTTATAGAAAATTTTGTGGTGATTTGGTGTTACCTGGTAATATTAAAATAAGTCAAAGGTCTTTTGAAAAATGTAAACCTTGGTATCTAAAAATTAATAAGCAATGAATATCTTGTTGTTGTAAAATGCATGTTCAATTTTGTTATTTTTATGATGTTTTTCGATATATATGTTGTACCTTGCATACTAACATGATTATATGGAATGTGGTATTAATATGCCACCTAAAGCAATAAGGGGTTTATATCAAGTTTTTTTTGTGAAAGATCTAATGGTAAATTGTTTTATTTAAGTTCTTGTATTTCTGAAAAATGCATTAGCTATGGAAATCTTTCATTCTTAATAATTTGTATGCATGAAAGTGTTGCTAATGATTTTGGACAACAATTAGTAGATGTTAAAATATTTAATAATGTTGACTATTCTTTCAAAGATGGAAAAATAGGAAAGCATTGTGATTTAGTTACAGAAAAAGTTAGTGTACATGCATTCATGAGTGAATTTAAGAATAAGATTGTACCAAAATATGTCATCCACTCTCAACATGCTCGATGGCTTGATGGCCAATTTTGCGCATGTATAAACACATTTCCAATTGGTACTATACTTTCAATGGTTGATTTTGTAGAAAATTATACTCTAGCTCTACAAGAGGAAATTCTATCACAGTATTATAATTTAGTGCAAGTAGCTATGTTTGTCCATATTGTTTATAGACATGCAGATGATAGCACTGAGGATGATAGAAAATTTTTGATGGAGTATCATTTTTATTTGAGTGACAACCGGTTACACTCGTCAAAGTTTGTTCAATACTGTTTCAATATATTTTATAGAAATTTAAGAGAAAGAGGAATCTAGATGACAAAACACCTCATATGGTCAGATAATTGTATGGGGCAGTTCAAGATTGCTTGAATGTTCTATTGGTTAAGTAGGGTTCACAAGGAACTTAATGTCCACTATATATGGAGTTTTTTTTAAGTTGGACATGGTAAAGGAGACCATGATGGAGCTGGGGCCTATGTCAAAATAATTCTTGCTATAGAACAACTAAAATTCAAGGATGCAGTAAATTTTAAAGATGCACGTGGGATTGTGGATTGGTTCAATACAATATTATCTACACCTAGTTCGAGTGAGTACTCTATAGCTCATCGATTATTTTGGTTGGTTCAAGAAGAGAACATTGTACCTAGAGTTGATTGTGAGACAATCAATGGATCTACTAAATGGCATTCATTTAGGAGTTTGACAACAAGCACATGGACTATCTGGACAAGGGAGTTTGTTAGTTTTGTATCTCAGGAGATTGGGAAGCATGTGAAAATACATAATGGGTTGAACAGTGGGAGCAAAGATTGTTGATACCTGCACAATCACACGATCAATATGAAAGAACTATTGAAGAAACTGATCAAGTGTTTGCATCTAAAGACTATGACCATGTTTCAGACCTTGTACAAGAAGGTAATTTAATTCAATTTATTTCACTTTATTAAGTTATTTTGTAATACTAAATTATTTATATGGATATGCGCAAGTTATTAAATCAAATTTTTTTTGTGGGACATGTGTATGTTGATGTTGCATCTGATGGGAATGAAGAGGAAACAAAATATTGGTTGGCTTGTTGTGTGGAGACTAAACATAAGTTAATAGCACCTTGAGAAGATGATGATGGATAAAATTATCCAACAGCTGTAGTGATCCCCTTAAGACATCCTCTTAAGCAAATTTTGATAACAAGTTTTTGATCCCCTTAAGAAAATTTTTGGAACAAGTCTTTGATCCCCTTAAGAAAATTTTGAGAACTTATTTGATGATATTTTTCATGTTTTCCAATAGGATCGGTGGTGGTTGTTGGCACTTGGCTACAAAAATACCTCACATGGAAGAATGGTCTACCTATATTCGAAGATTATGAAACACATAAAAAGATTATACACTATTCACATTTGGTGGTGGAAACAAATATAAAACTAGAACAGTATCGTGTAATACCTACGAATAAAGTGCTATGGACAATTCCTATGGAAGAGCATGAGACAATCATAGATGCATTGCAAAAAAGAGAGGATGCAGATGGTACAATGGAATAAGTAAATATAGGTAAATATAGTTTTAGTTTTATATTGTCCTTTTAAATAGATTAAATACATGTTTTGATTTTGGTCAAGTGTGTTATTAGTTGAAATTGATTTAAATTGTCCTTTTATAGATCCTTAAGCCATAATCACAAAAAGAATCTAGTCCATGTAGATTCAACCTAGATAACATGGAATACTTGGTAAAAATAGGTAATTATTAGTTAAATTATATTTAAATACATGTTTTGATTATATATTGATATTGATTGTACATTAATAGTTAAAATTGATTTATTATCCCTTTTTTGTATCCTTAATCCATCATTGCATTGATCTCATACTTTGAAACAAAAAGGAGAGGATGCCTAGATTCAACCTATACACATGTGTGGAATACTTTTAAATGCAGGTACTTGAGTTGTGTACATATAGATAGTTTTATATAAATTAAAATATGTATGTTTTGATAATTTCATTGATATTGCTTGTACCTTTTTTATATCAGGTGGCATGAAGACCTACTACATTCCAGGCACGAGTTTGAGATGTTCTTGAGATGGCATATCCAAATTTGGTAAACATTGTTTTGAGATGACATATATGTACATACATACTTACAAAATTAAACATTTTGTACAAATTACAAATACATGTACATACACAATTATGTACTCTATGTACTTTTATGTATCAAAATCAATATTCTATATATTTTGTTTGTTAAATGTGCATGTTTTCCTACTTTGAAACTTTATATTTGATTGTATGATCACTAAATATCATGCATAAATTATTGTTAAATCAATTATATCCTTAAGACCTATTACGACCCCTTAAGACATCCCCTTAAGACATGTCGTATTAACACATATCCTAAATATTATACTTAATTATATCATTTGTTATGATGACTTGCCCTAAAACTTATAATACTTGTTTATATCACTTAATATTTATACTTAAGTATACTCTTCTTTGATCCCCTTAAGACGTCATATTAGGACCCCTTAAGACGTGTCGTATTAACACATATCCTAAATATTATACTTAATTATATCATTTGTTATGATGACTTGAACCCTAAAGTATAATACTTGTTTATATCACTTAATATTTATACTTAATTATACTCTTATTTTATCCCCTTAAGATGTTGTCTTAGGACCCCTTAAGACATGTCATATTAGCACATATCCTAAATATTATACTTAATTATATCATTTGTTATGATGACTAACCCTAAAGTATAATACTTATTTATATCACTTAATATTTATACTTAATTATAATCTTCTTTGACCCCCTTAAGACAACCTATAAATTAGTGTTGGATGCTATTATTTGTTTTAACAGCTTATAAATTAGTATTGGATTCTATTATTTGTTTTGAAAGCTTATAAATTAGTGTTGGATGTTATTATTTATAGAATTAATTAATTTTTTTGTTCTCTAATCTTGTATGGTATTGTTTGTTTCTTAAAATTTCATCCTTTGTGGTATATAAATGGATTTCTTTTGTTTGTAAATTATGATTTATTGACTAATTATTGATTGACGTGAATTGAATAAGTTCATTAACTAATTATCGCTAATTATTGAATATACATATCATGTATATCATGTATGGGATCACTAAATTTGTAAAGTACAAATATTAAAATGTCCTATTAATTTCAACTTTAATTTCATATTTATATTTAATTTCACATTAATGTCCTATATTAATGTCTTGACTATGAACATAAAATGCATAAATGTACATGTGTAAAGTAAAATTAAACAATAATAAAGTCCATAATTTGCAACATATTAAGTGTATGAAACTAATATATTAAGCGCATGAAATAGAGTCCATCGAAGTACAACCCATGAACGAAAGTCCAACAAAGTACTTGACCCATGAAATATAAAGTCCAATAGAGTACATGAGAAACCAAATATGTAGCCCATGAAATAATCAAATATAACCCATAAAATCATTTTTAGGTCATGTATCATCTATATAATCAAGAGACCTCTTCACACCATGCGGACTAGGTGGATGACTTGAAACACTCTATACAGGAGAAAGATGAAATTAGATGTAAGACGATGAAAAATAATTTAATGAAAATTTAAGTTATAATTCATCATAAATTAAGTTACCATCATATCTGGGTCTGGATGCTCTAGTGCACCTGAAGCAACCTCTAAATTCTTTGAATCAATCTACATAAACAAGACAAAGAAATTTAAAATTAGATGTAAGTCTACAATTAAAAATGATTTAATTCAATTTAATTTATAATTTATCCTATTTTAATTGTACTGTATTTTGAGGTTGTGCACCCTCTACTCCAGGACCTGTTTGTACATGCTCAACTACAAGGTGTGTCTCATGTTATAAAAGAAAAAGAATTTAAAACATGTATTAGCTCATATTATATATATATATATATTCAATTCTAAATTTATAATTAAAGTTATTCAGAATCTATAATTTGTAATTGATTTTAAATATTAAAAAAAAAAAAAATTACCATGATATCTGGAGCTTGCTTTGCATGTCCTCCTAGAGGTGTAACTATGTCTTAGTCATGGCAAAAATTCACACTAACAAAGTCCTACAAGATCAAATTTAAAGCATGTATACTTGAATTAGGTTAAAATATATATATTCAAGGTTGCACACTTTGTGTAGAAATTTTCTTGAACAACCTAAAATTTAGGGGCCTCACGAGTAGCCGCAACATCTAATGTTTTCCTGATGCCCATTCGCATTATTGTATCAACCTAGACATACATGTAGACATTTAACGGTTATAATATTTACAAGTGTACATGCACATTTGATATATAGTGAATTAAAAATTCATAATTGTAACTATACTAATGTAAGTTAAACAATTTACAATATAAATGCACCTTCCCCTAATCTGTGACACCCGACAATGGAGGAGTGCTCAACAACCCCTTAGATGGAATCAACATGGAAGTCGATTGACTCCCCTAAACCAACATAAATATTTAAAACATATGTTCATGATTCAATTATAAATTTAAAACTCAAGTTAAAAATTATTTCATATATAATTTAAAAAATTGGAATCAAAATACCCCATAAGGGTTGCCAACTAGGACTGGTGTCGATGTATGTACTCGCAGAGTGGATGATTGCCCCATCGTTAGTGTCATCTATACACCAAACTATTTGATTGTTAAAATGTATTGCAAACTTTTATTTGATATATACATTCATTAAAATTCTTATAAATTCAACATGTAGATGCATATTTATACCTGTGTCGTAGTGTCCTCAGGGTGATGGTCTATTGTAAGAAATTCTACAAATGAATTGAGGTGACCAGATGAACCACTAGAATCTCCACGTCCACTTGAACTAGGTGTGGCCTGATTGGGTCTATAGCATAACTAATGGCAACTAGTACATACATGTGGTCTCGACACTCCTGGAGTGGTACTCGGACCAACTCCATAAACCACTCCTCTATCATCATTGTCTCTATGCTCCCTACTCGCTGTCACATAAGCATGTTGATCAAGGTCTCCTGTGAGCATACTAAGGGATCCTAATGTTGAAACCACCGCACATTGATGCACAAGTACAAGAATGGTAGGACCAAGAGGAGCAACAAGGGATTGTGCATGCACGGGGCATTGGGGATCAACCCTTGCCCCTAACCTCTATTGTGGCATGCTGCCACCAACACCCTAAAATGATTTAAAATCAAAATAATTGGGATTTTTCCCCATAACAAACTCTACATATAGTTTCCTCAAAAAATACAATGGGACCTCCAAATTAGTGTGTGATGGACTATCAAATACCATATACCATCGATCCCAAAAATGTGCAGTCATCTGTGGATGTATACACCACCTCATGGATATTCTAGATTTATTGGGAGGAATGGGTTACCGAGTAACAAGCTTGAGAAAGTAAGGGGCTAGATGGGATTTTGTTATTTTAAGGTCTAAAATTTGTTTATAGGAGATACTGTCTGCCTAAAATTGTCTCATCTACTCTCTTTCTCATTGATGCCTATCTAGATCATTTAATCAATAGTCCTAATGGAATCCACAACATTTTGCATCACAAATGAAAAACGTCTCACGTGTGGTGGAATCAATGCTTGATTTTCATAGCATTGATTTTATTTTGAATGGATGCCACTTGATCATTTATGCATGCTTGCAAGCGAGTCTCATCAGATGCAATGGGTGTTGGAGGTGGGATATTAGGTTGAGGGGGTGGAGGGGGAGGTGGAGGTGGTTGAGGTTTTGGATTGATGATATCATCAATGTTAAATTGATCCATGATATCAGATATAAGTGTGCCTCCATTAAATTATACAAAATTAACATACAAACTTACAAAATTACAAGAAATAGTTAAATTTGAAATGCACATGAAAATTTGTTTAAATAGGATGTGCATACATTTACATACACATACATACATTGATTGAACTTGAGCATGTGCATACAAAATTCAAAATTTAACATATACATACATTTAAAATTAAAAATACAATGTATAATTTGCATGCATACATCATTCAACTAAACTATGTACATACATACAAATTTCAAAATTTAAGATCTAGAACTATGCAATTTTAATACATGTACATACTAAAAAATAAACTTGAAACATTCACAAAAATCTCATTTTATGTCTAACGCATATATATATATATATATATATATTGCATTTTTCCAACAAGAGAAATCATGATCAAGTAGACAGACATAAAATATATACTATTATAAATTCATCATTATAAGTTCATAAATTCAACCAAATTCATAAATTCATGTCACTAAAAATATACATCCAACCAAAATCATAAATTCACGTCACTAAAAATATCCATCCAACCAAATTCATAAATCCATCACACAAAATATTCATCAAACCAAATTCATAAGTATAAGATCATTGTCTTAATTTATAAATTGTTGTGGCTCTCTACTGCATCTCTTCATTTATTTGTATTTTCATTTTCAGAATTGGAATTTCTCCTCTCCTCTAGCCATTTCCAATGCTCATCTAAGATCCCATCCATAGCCCTAACATCATCAACAACATTTTGCATCCTAGATGAAAACATCCTCAAAGGTGGTGTGATACATTCTTCATTTTGAGTAATGTTGATTTGATCTTCAATGGTTCTAACATTGGCATTGATTCATGCTTGCAAGTGAGCACCATCAATTTTAGGTGGTGGAGGTGGGGGCTTATGAGGTGGAGTGGGTGGAGTTGGAGTTGAAGGTGGTGGAGATGGATGGTGTTGAGGTGGATTACGAATATTATTGAATCGATCCATGTGATCTCTAAGATATAAGTGAACTTGCATTAGATTTGTAATTTCAAAATTATGTAAGATACATGTTTAGGAAATACCCTTAAACCATTCAATATAAATGGCCTAATTGAATACAAATGATAAAATGTGTAAGCCTCATTTATGTCTAAGGAATGTTACTTGAATGAAAAACAATTAACTATTAATATAAGACAATTTATGAATGCTATAGGTTTTACGGTTTAGAGTTTAGGATTTAGGTTTTAGGGTAATAGGATGGCTTAAGGGGATCTATGTAGTAAGGTCTTAGTACAAAATTACATGGCTTAAGTGAATAAAATTTGGTGAAGTTGCCCAAGGCAACCAAATTTCATTATGGTCTGAGGCAACTTCACCAAATTTTATTCACTTGAGCCATGTCATTTTGTCCTAGTACCTTACTAGACATAGATCCCCTTAAGCCATCCTATCACCCTAAACCATAAATCGATCAACCTAGATCATGAAATCTCATTCATATTATAATCTTGCACAATCTTATTATTGTTAAATTTGGTTGCCTTGGGCAACTTCACCAAATTTTGAGAACTTATTTGATCCCCTTAAGAATAATCATATTAGGATCCCTTAAGACATAATCATATTCAGCTTGATGTATATTTTAACTGGATATTTTTTTAATTAAATATAAGATTATTTTATTTAAGAATTTTTCATTAATATTTCCCACTTAAATGAATTTTATGATATAAAATGTATAATATAAAATTAGTTAATGTTGAATCAAGTATTTTATTTTGGATTGTTTGGAATTGAAAGAACCTAAAAGAAAGAAAAGAAAAATATTTAGATTCTTTTAGTGTCTAGGTAACTAGTGGGTATGTTCAGGATCATCATGGAAAAAATAGGCCATTAAATGGCAAAAAATTCAAAAAAATTAGAGTTAGGAAACTTGACATAAAAATTTGAATAAGTTATCTATATCATTTAAAAAATAAGTAAGAATATAATCTGTAGCAAATTGAATTTAGTTTCTAAACTACTAGGTTTGTTTAAAGAAAAAAAATCTATTTTGTGAAAATTTGAAATTTCAATCATTAGTAGTAGTTAAATTTCAGGGAAAAAAAAGTAAGGTCTGCACGACCACCCTAACCACAATAAAATGATCATAATATTTTTTTATAATATTTTAGGTATAAGTAGAGGACTCATGTCCCGATGTGATGCATATTTTTTTGTAATTTTTTCCAAAAATAATTAATTATGTATTTTTATTACAACTTTTAAAAAATAGAAAAATTTGTATGTCGACCTTAACTTGGTAAAAACTTCATGAATTCATTTTTTTATTTTTAATCCTATAGTATGTGAAGCATAGAATGTGACACATGTTTTGGATTCAAAAAATGTGATACCATTTGAAAGCTATAGGTGTTTTCAATTAGCCTATCAAATAGGACTTTAGTCATAATTCAAATAGAAAATGAATAATAATTACTTATTAAATTCAAAGTAAAGCATAATTTATATTGGTGGAAAGCTGAGAATCTCCTTTAAAAACCCTTTTTTTCATCAATTTTGGGTTAAAAAGTCATCAGCCACATACCATCATATTGCCACTTTTGGCCCATCATGATCCTGCACATACCCTAGTGCAAATTGAGATTCTAGACTAAACTAGAAGCCTAATTAGCAATTAATTGACTAGAATGAGGGTTAATATTGTCAAAAGACAAGAGCCAACACATGCAAACAAGAAATGGAAACAAGGCATGAATAAGAGAGATCAAAACATAAAATAGAAATGAATGCAAATATTATATAATTAAGTGACAATTAGAAATGGATTGTACAAGGATTTAGGAATTTGCTAACTAAATTTGCAAACAAACATTGATAAAATTTATGAATTGTAACTATTCTTTAACATATTTTCTAATCTAATTATAATTTAACATTGAAAGTAAAGTTTAACATATTGTTTTCTCCATACAATACAAATCAAATTTAAAACGTTTAAGCAATGCAAATGAATTTTTTCCATTATCAAATATTCTTGAGCTTGAAATCAGGGTTTTCAAATGCAAAATGATTTGTTTGATTTCAATTTAGGGTTTTAGCATTTTTTTGTTCCAATTCAATTTAGGGTTTCAATTTAAGCAATTAGGGTTTTTAATGCAATTTTTTTCATTTCAAACTAGGGTTTTCAAATCAATTTTTTTGTTTGATTTGAATTTAGGGTTTCAAAAAGCTTGATTATGGTTTTCAAATGCAATTTTTTTATTTCATTTCAATTTAGGGTTTTAAATGTAAATTTTTTTTCCTTTCAATTAGGGTTTTCAAATGCAATTTTTTTGTTTGATTGAACAATTTTGTTTTTCAAAAGCTAAATTTTATTTTTAAAATAAAATTTAAGTTGATTTTTTCCTTTCTATTCAATATCTTTAGGTTTCATTGCATTTTTTCATCTATTTCTACAAATCATCATTTCTACTGTTATAGGAAATAAAATGCATAAAATGCTAAATAAATAGGAAAAAAAAACATGCTAAAATATATTATTGTATTAAAATTTTCAATAAAACATGAAAAAAACAAAAAAATTGGGGGTGGAGGTGCACCTCGAGGTCGTTACATTGTCGCTATCATCCTCACCCATTTGGGATCCCGTGCAGATGAAATGAGTTTCGTTTGTTTTTAAAAAAATAAATACCATCTTAAAACAAGATCCTGTTTCGCATCTGTTGGTTCGGGACCCTTTAAGAAATGGGGTCCCAATTTTTAAAAAGTGGGATCTCATTTGGAATTTAGGGTTGAGATCCTAAAGCTAAATGGGATGCCAATTTTAAAAAATTGGGATCCTGTTTATGAAAATCGGGATCCCATATTTGCAATGTTGATTTCATTTTTTTGGCTAAGGAAAAAACTTCCACATTTCATGGACTCAACTTCTTGCACTTACCCAAATGTACCAGTCAAGTAATCTATCTTCTTACTATTGACGCTTGGGAAAGTGCACTTCAAAATATTAAAACAATTATTGAGTATCTTCTAGATGACTTTATCAATATTACCAATGAATCTTCAAACAATCATGCTTGGACTTTTAGGGCCATCTTTGGTATTATTAATGAGGCCTCCAAATTCTTGGATAAGATATTAAATGGATAAATTGTAATAAGATCAAATTGGAGGCTGGTAGCATTGGAGGATGGAGGAATTTCCATCATCTTAAGTCAGCTTCTCACTTTGAGATGATGCTTTGAATGAGAAGTATTTTTGGCTTTATTTTTTTGCTTTTCCTTATTGTTGCTGACACATTTGAAAAATACATATATTGTGAAGTTTGTTCTTTGGAGAAAGGTAAGGGGTTTGGTGTAGAGCTCAATATGGATGGTTGTCTAGCAAGCACTCAAGACTGTGATCAAAATTATACCCTTTTGAGGATCATCAGACAACTTGATGGAGCCATGTGTTTGGAGAGATCAATATGAATTGTTGTCGAATAATTCAGGAATCTATGATTTAGGAGTTCATGGGAGGAAGAACTTGGAAATTCAGCTAGGGGCTACACCTTTCTGAGGGTCACAATACAACTTTATGGAGCTCCACCTGATTTAGGATTTGTTTCTTCAAGGAAGATCTTCACAAAGATGTATATACATTTCATAATTAGCAAGTTTTGTTATGTAAGCCTTAAGGGGGGGTCCATTGGAAATGTGAATAAGAGCTTTTAGGGGTTACATTTGTAGGAATAATGTAATAAGGGGGAATGTTTGGAATATTACATTATAACTATTGGTATTCAGTTACTCAACCACTCCATTTAACCACTTCCTGTGTACTACTCTAGAGATGAAGATGTAATCATCAAATAATACAACAAATTTTTATGCATCTTTTATCAACATAATTCATCCTAAGGCTAAAATCCAACAAAAAATACTTCTCAAGAACATTTCCAAATTGCAACACTAATTACACATAGTAAAAACCTAGTTTTCTCTTTGCAACAACCATAAGGGGATTTCTATATCATACATCATATGTGTTAGACCTTGTAGTAGGTGTTGTAATGCCCCGTCATGCGAACCCCAAAGGACAATCAAAACAATAATTACCACACAATTTTTTATTTTTTTTAAAGTAAACATAACATACACAAAATACACATTAATTCATGAAACTCAATTAAACAAATTCATTAACACTTACGTCCCTTGGGGTACACAAGGAGTCATTACGAAACTTAAATCTATACAACGACAATAAAGAATGAAAGCCAAAGATATAATCCATAACAAAGTAAACATTTACAAATGTAACACATACATGAAAAAACATTAATAAGAAACCATCCACGTACGTAATTACAACATATATATATAATTACCTCAAAACTCATAATGATAAACTTTATATCATCATATAAACTCAAGGGACATATTTCCACAGATACAACATATCGAATAACAACTGCCATGGATCAAAAACCGTACAAGGTATAACATTACATTTCATTACAATATTCAAGAGTAACAATGATATAGCAGTGTTCCCTAACATGAATGGGAATCCATAGAGAAAGATATAGCTAAACAGATGAATACAAAGTATCATAACTGGCTCAAAGATAGATACAACTTGGAGTCACCACAAAGGACACCAACCCGCACCTCACAATCCTCGACTAGGGACCCAATGGGGTGCTTAGCATGTTCCACCTAACCACGTGGGTCCAAAGACCCACCCCCCATGCTAATGAGTTGACAAGAAAGTGACCACGACCAAGAACACCACAAGACCAACCCAAAAAAAAATATCATAGTAACAATAAATCCAAAAGCAACAACAAAAGATTCCATAGATCATAAATGACAACAACCAAGATCCAATCATAGTAAACACAAGACCATAAAGACACATCATAGATAAATCAATAGTAACAATCATAATCACTAGCAAAGTAAATCCAAGACAACAATCATAACACACTTCCAGAGGTAACCAAGAAAGCAAAGCATAAGGGCAACTAGTGGAGAGTGTCATCACATAGCCTACATGGGTTATCCTGGCCCTTCCTCCAACATGAGGCATCGACCCCCATCTATGGTTATCTTGGCCCTTCCTCCTACTTGAGGCATCGGCCCCATAGGGTGACTCATGCGAAGCCATTAACCCCTCCTGAGGACGAGGTAATGACTTTGCCAACCACGGCCTTCTTAGTCTACCATTAGTCTGTGATAGCCCTAATGGCTAGACGAGGTATCTAATATTATCTTATTATGTTATTACTACCCATCCCCTTAAGTTCTATTATTAGGTTTTCACTTGTTAATCTAACTCTTATGTGGATTATCCTGAGCCCTTCCTCCTATTGAGGCACCGGCCCCCATGAAGAGCCACTCTTCCTGAGACCCCAAACATCACAAAATCAAAGCAAGGGTTGTACCATAAAGAACAAAGCATTAAGTCTCAATAGACGACATGCGAGGTATTACCCATCTCGCTAAAACACAAAACCAAAGTCTCAACAAACCCCATACAACCCTTCCAAAATAAAGATACCAGTATCTTGCTACATCAAGAGCACATAACATGAGGATGAACATCCAACAATAAAATTAAGCCTCTAGAAGTCTAAGGTTTGCAACATCAATAAACAGTTTCATAACTCAAATGGGTTCCCACATCGAAAAGCCAAAACAACAAAATCACAAGGTGTTATTACTCAAGAAACCATTTTAATTTTTGCACATTGTTTCCACAACTCCAAAATAACCAACTGATTTAATTGCATTAATAATCTCCATTTTCCTCGATACAATTTGAGATAAGATTTCAATATTAGTTTTGACCTAAATATTTAATTTTGCTTCTTTATAATTAACCAACAAAACTAAATTTCATAATTTCACAGTTAAACCAGAATCAATAAATCATAACATTTATTTATATATATATATAATTAATTGCATATAAATATATATATACATATAAGATATATGTATATTTACTCTTCTAGTTAATTCAAATTTACAAATAATCTAAACTGGTTGTTGGGTACCCAAACTGTACCCATGTCAGTACTTTATAAAAACAATATATATATATATATATATATATTAATAAACATAACAAAACAAAGTTTGAAACGCGCATATAAGGACCGGCTGCAGCCAGTCGCAAGGACTACACATAGCAGTCCTTCTGACAGCTGCGCGCGACAGTCCTTAGGACTGTTGCGGCAGTATCGTCTGCCACAAGGGTGGTGGGTACGGCCTAGCCATCCCCCACCATAGCCTTTTAAAAAATATATATTTTTTTTTAAACATAGGGATGCAATAAAATAAATGTCGATGCAGGTTCGGCCCCAAACAATTTCGAAATGAATAAATTTGCAGGGTAAATATATATTTATATATATTTATATATAAAAATATATTGTATATATATAAGAAAATATATATATATGTCAAATCGAGTAAAAATATTTTCTGCAATAAATCACTGTGGAAATATATTCATAATATATATGTATATACATCTTTTCAAAAATGTATATATATATAGATATATCCAAAAATCCATTTAATTCAGAGGGGAACATTTTTTATAACAAAATTATAAAAGAATATAGAACATTTTCACAAACCCCAGTAATTTTCTCTTGCTAGTTTGCTATCTAATAACTGTTAAATTTCAAACAAAGATTTTCTTTTCTTTTATAGACCAAACATATTTATTTTTTTATTTTATTTTATTTTTTTTAATCAGAAAACTAAAGAAATAAGAAAATGGAACCTGGAGTCCTGCGCCTGTTGAAATTTTGATGAAGCTTTGCTTGATCCAAATAGCCTTTTTGAAGAGCTCCCCTTCCTTCCTTCAGAACTTCTCCTCAAGATTTCCTTGCTCAATTTTCTAATCTAAACTTTAATCTAGAAGAACCTCCCCAGAACAATGAAAAAGTGAAACAATTAAACAGAAAACCCCAGAGGATCCAATTTTTTCAGGACTCTTATTTTTGTGTAACTTCTTTCAAAATTTTCCCGTGAATGAAAATCTCACAATTTTGCTATTAAATAAAATATATATCTTCTCTTTTTCGAAAACTCCATGAACCAAAATTAAAAGAAGTTTTCTAATTTCATTCCCAACTTTACAACCAAAACTCAACATTCATTGGTCTTTTTCTTCTTTTCTTTCCTTTCTTGATTTTTTTCTATTTAACAATACTTTTTGTTTTAATTTTGATTTTGCAAGTTTTTATTACAATCCACACAAATTAATTTATTTCATTAATTATCCTCAACATGCTATTTTTATTAAATTAAAATATCAATTTTAAATAATTTAATTTACACATTTCCATTTATTTATCTTTAATAATTTATATGGCTTTTAATATAAGACTTTTATATTTTAATACAAACTATCCCAACACTATTATCAACATTTATTAACATCCTTTGATTATTTAAATTACATCATAGAAAACACCAATGTAAAATAAATATCAAAAGTACACTCACACAAAAACACTATAATAAAATGCAAAATGACAAAGGTCAAAGACGCACAATACCACTAAACATAAGATGGTTTGACAAACATGGGATGGGGTGACTTCCATGTCATATTTGTTTCAACTTCATGCCTGTTGGGTTAAATTGATGCTCGCCCTATCCTGTTGAAGCAAGTGGAATCGAGACTCTATTCCTGCAATTCTTGCATACAAACAAGGTTGTGTACAACATGTCTATATATAATCAAAACATCATACTGTGAGAAGGAATTGTAGCATAGCAGGGCACTCGTAAATGAGTGGTGCTACACTGTCCCCTCACCAAAACTATACTAACAATTACAACATTAAATATAAAGTAGCATTGCTAAACTAAACTAATCACATCATATCATCATAGAATGATTAATAATCCACTGCATCACAATATACTACTGAAATCAAATTAAACATCTCTAAACCAAATGTAACCATAATGTCATATCATAATATCCATCTCATCAAATGAAGTAGCGTAATCATCAATCAGTCTAAACTATCTAATCCACCCATCCAACCAATAAATAGTAACTATCAAGGTCTCAAAGAATCAAGCAAAAACCACAAAAAAATATCAAGTCCAAACAACAAAATGAGGGGTATTACAGGTGTTACACACCAAAACAAAAATCTCATATAGATTTTATAAGGGTTATTGTTCCTACTCGCCAATTGTAACTATACCATGATAGCTAGGTGAGGATTTTCAACACATACCAAACTATCGATTTTAGCTCCAATCTAGTATTGAGAAAATATAAGGTAATTAGTGATCTACTAAAGGGAACCTAATGGTGCATTCAAGATAGGGCATATATCCAATGATCCTTGTTCAATCCTTCATTCTGAACTACCTTCTTTTCATCCTTTAAATTTAAATTCTCGGGACCAAATATTATTTTGAAAGATAATAAAAGCTTTCAATGCTTCAAGAACGATTGTTAAGTTGAAGATACTCCAAAATAACTTTCAAGATATTTATTTATTGGTTTCATTGGAGTTTTAATGGTAACAATCTCATGGTGAACACTTACAGACTTGTCTAATGTATGAATGATAGTCACATAGCATAGAAAGTCTTGTTAAACATTCAAATCAAGAATTTTAATGATAGTAACATAGAGACTAGCTAAGAAATAAAATACAAACAAGAGGTGGATATGAGAACCCAACATAAATAGCATTAGGGTTATCCTTAGATAGATAGGGAAATATTGTGTCAAAAATATAATTAAGGCAACTACACAATGTGTAAACATAAAAAATTTAAATAATATTTATAACATTATATCTTGATATAAAATAATTTGTACAAATATTTATGTGTACACAATTATATATGTTCATATAAATTTATATATATACGTGTGTATAGCTATATAAAAGTATATAAATTTATATAAACACATATGGCTAAAAGCATAGACCTATGTCACACTTTTGAATTTAATTAAATTATTTTTAGTGAGACGGTTTTAGGTGAAACATATTCGATTGAATAGATTTTGGTTGAAACCAAGTGGCTCCAATGTGGAGCATATATGGCATAAGGTGTTTAATTGAACACATTCTAGAAAACATGTTCAATTTGCAAGGGGAAAATATGGTATGACTTTTAACAATGAACCCACATATAAATGAGATATGATTGCAAACAAGTTATAAATTTAAACAAAGGTTAATCAAATCAATGACACAATTAAATCTAAAAACAAGAAAAATCTTACCATCCCATTTTGGAGTAACCTGTGTTGGTTGATATTTCTTATTTCTTCAACACAAAATCCTCCATGATAGATTGCAAAAGCTTGATATAAGATGATCTAGATGCTATAATAACACTCTCAAGATAAATGCTCAAGATGAAAATAACTTAGCAGATGAAAATTCTAGGTGATGAATGAGAAAGTTGAAGGGAGATTTTATATATTTTTGGAAATTAGATCAAAAATCTAGATTAAGAGGTGTTGATTTGAGATCAAAGGCTCAAAATAAATTAGAGGAATTGATTTCCCAATTAACTGATTGCAATTGGCTATAGGATTCTAGTTAATTGGTTGCATGATATATGGATTGGAGAATTAAGTCAATTGATTGATTAGAAGACTAGTCAATCAATATCACTTGATTGAGAGAGAGAGTCATTTAAGATTTGAGGAAATAAAGCATGATATAATTAATTAAATAATTAATTAATAATTAAATAAGATTGAGATAGAAGATGAGCTTTCTTTTTTGCATGATAAGATAATTAATTAAAGATATTAGTCACTTGAGGAACATGCAAAGATAAGATTGATTAATAAACAAATTGTTTATTTATTAATGGATGATATTTGAGATAAGTTAAGTCAAGATATTTTGAAGGAAATTAAGATAATAAAATAATTAAAGATAATTATTTAATTCATGCATGATGATAAGTGATTTAATTAAATAATTTAAAGATAATTATTTAATATTAGAAGGGAATTTGATATTTAATTAAATAATTAATTTGATAACTATTTAACTAGAACATAAGAATAAGTTAAGTTAGTGACATAATTAAATAATTAATGTTTATTTAATTAATCAAGAGGAATGAGGTTGAATTTGTGATAAAATAGTGAATTAATTAAACAATTCAAAAGTATTTAATTAATAGAGGCAAATAGGGTTAAATGATAGAAATGATTATGATATCGATAAAAATTATGTAAAAAGGGGATTAATGATGCTAATGAAGTGAAATGATACTAATAATGGAAAATGCAGTTTCAGGATGTGTGATATGTGTTAGGAATTTTTACATGTCTACACAATCAAATATGTTTCACCAAAACTAATAGAAATAAAAAATTTAAAAATGGAATTGGGCATTTTTCTTGAAACCTGTTGGTGGCGAACATTTTCACTTAGAACCTTCCAACAACCAATGACCTCCCCAACTATATAATTAGATAGGCCATTGTGGTGAGAAAATTTTGCAAGGCCTTGTCAACTAAATTATGAGTTGAATTATTGAATTGCAATGTATAGCTATTTATGCCTCATCTTACAAAAAAATCCATAACATAGGTCTAGACCATATTCAACAAGTATATGTGCACACAATAATGAGACCCTATTTTTCTAGATCTCATACAACTTTGAGAAGCAATAATGGAAGTAGTTATAGTACTAATGGGATTAAAGTTAGTCGTAGCACTATTCTAGTATGAGGAATGAAAGTAGTTTCAACACTAGTGGGGTGGGAAGAAATAAAATAATCCATATAAACATTCCTAGTGGGGGAAAAAGATTATAAATGGAGATTAGAAGAGGCTCAATATTAGCAATGTCGAGGCTCAATATTAGCAATGGAGAAAGGCATGCCAAAGAGAAAAGCTAAATAAGGAGGATATATAAATGAAAAAATATTGGGAGGGCGTGATGAGACACACTAGACTCAAAGGACTTGAGGAAATTACCCTTTCATCTATACCATTAAGAATAGATAATTTATATAGCTTGTCAATGAACAAGTTATGGAGAACATCAACCAAACTTGTATCATAACTTTTATCAATGGAAAAATTTATAAGATTAGAAAAAATTGTACAATTAAAGAAATATCTCAACCATTTAAAATAATTTGAGCTTATGGACATATACTAGACTTCAGAGAATTCTTCCCAAGAAAAATAGTTTAGGAGTATGTATATTTCAAATAAGTTGAACTTGTTCCCCACAACCTAGACTTGAAATATCACATTTATACATGTCAAATAATTTATATTAATAGTTGTATAGATTGAATAACTAATATTATTTTAAATTGTTTTTTGTGTGATATTTTTATCCATCCACTATTTTTATCCTCAGTACTTTATCTTCCTTTGCTTCATACATGACATGAGTTAGTAGTTAGTGATAGTCAAAGTTATGTCAATGTTTGTATTGACGAGAAAATCACTTGATATTTGGGTTATTTTGTAATAATTAATTCTCTCTAGTATTAACTTAGACTCCTTGTATTTTAATTAGATTTATTTTTTGAATACATAAGAAACATAATGATTATTAAATTTGAAAGAAGGATATGATGAGATTTTTTATACTAGTTTCATATTTTTAGCCTAAGGTTCAACAAGTTCATTCCCCTAAGGATAGTAATTAGAATAGTAATCAATTTCTTAGATCCAAGGATTTTTTTTTTAATTTTTAGAATTTTTTTGTTGTAATGCTCATGATTTAAGATTTAGAGCTATAGTGAGAGTCATATTTATGATGCATACTGAGTAATTTATTTCCTCTATGTTTGGCATGAAGGAAGAAAAATTGAATCTCATTGCTCTCATGTCTGCTACAATCATTGTGGCCAAAATAATCCCTTGCATTTTATATTAGCCATTAAAGGCCAACTTTAATAAATCAGTATGCTTTTATATCAGCGGTGAATCAATACTTTTCCTCTTTATTGTTGGCAAATATGAAGGATCTAAATATCAAGAGAGAAGGCAAGCAATTGAATAGTTACTTAACTATATACACTTTCCAATTACACCTGTATACACTTGCTAGTTACACTTGAACATACAATGTAATATATCATATAACTAATTATTCTAACATTCCCCCCCTTATTACATTGTTCCCACATTTGTACCCTTCAAAGCTCTAATTCACTTTGCCAAGGGACCCCCCCTTAAGGCTTACATAACAAAATTTGTTGATTACAAAACATATATACATATTTGTGAAGATCTTCCTTGAAGAAACGAATCCTAAATTAGGTGGAACTCCATCAAGCTACCTCGTGACCCTCCGAAAAGGTGTAGCCCCTAGTTGAATTCCTAAGTTCTTCCTCCCATGAACTCTTGAATTGCAGATTCCTGAATTATTCAACAACAATCCATATTGAGCTCTCCAAACACATGGCTCCATCAAGTTGTTTGATGACCCTTGAAAGGGTATAATTCTCGATTACAGTCTCATAAGCTCGCTAGAAAACCATCCATTTAATATCTTAGACAAGTCTTTGGAGGCCTCATGTCAATAATAGAAAAGATGGCCCAGAAAATCCAAGCATAACTGTTTGAAGATCCATTGGTAAACTCATCTACAAGACACTCTATAACTATTTCAATATTTTGAAATGCAATTTCCTAGACGTTGGTAGTAAGAATATAGATTACTTGATTGACACATCTCAGAGAAGATATATCAAATTCTTGACATCTTACAATACTCATACAACCGATTTGAGTTGCATCTTCTCTTGAGAAACAACTTACCTCCAAGTTACCACATTAGGATATGCATGAAGATGATTATGTAGCCGTTTAGGAGTCCTCATATTTTGGAAATGAATGATTATCCCACTCTTGATTGGAACATTTGGTGGGTCCTCATCTTCCTGACCTCCATATTTAGTCCTCCACATTAGATATTATGTTTTTCCCTAAATTTCTTAGAGGAATTTTATCAAACAATTCAACACCCATTCAATCCAGTAGTTCATATTCTTTGCCTTGAATTTTTTTATATCTCTCCTAAATATTATCTTCATGTGCCATTTCAAATACAAAATATATTATTTCTTACTGAAAACTCTATATTTTCTCTTCTACTTTCACACCCTTCTACTCCTGGGTGGGTGGCATTAGACAATAAAACATTATTCAATCTTTGACACAATATAACACGCCTGCCTAAAAACTGGAATATTTTTCATAGTCCTCATACACCTTACACCATGACATTCTTTATGCCATCTCTAGCAACCTTCTCTGCAACACCTCCTATCAATCACAGGAACAAGAATAGCAAGTCTCGCGTCAACGCCTAGGCACATAAAATAGTCTCGATTTGCACAAGCATTTTCACGTAGATGCATTTCATCCTTGGCTCAAACTTGTGCCAAATTTCAATGCCATCGGCTCTAATACCATATGTTGGCAAATATGAAGGATCTGAATATCGTGGTGAATGTTATTCATTTATCAAGTGCATTTATACAAAAAAGAAGGCAAGTAGTTGAACAGTTACTTAACTGTATATACTTGCCAGTTACACCTGTATACACTCGCTAGTTACACCCGAACATACAATGTAATATACCATATAACTAATTATGCTAATATTCATCAAATTGTTTTCTTTCTATGTTCAGATTTTTCCATTTGTTTTGATGATTACAGTGTTTAATTTTCTCACTTCTTTAGTTTTCAGTCGGCACTATATTTTTTGGTTCGAGGTTTGACCCGTAATTTATAAAGACACACCAAGAGAAATACCAAGAGATTTTTTGGCTGCAACACTGAAGTTGACTAACATCCAAGGCATATTTAGAGTAAAAAAGCAATATTCTTCCTCCTTGCAAACCTTGCATTCCCAACAAATATGATGATTATTTAGATGTTGCTTCATTGGGATCGACACTTGCATGGTTATTCGGATGTATAGATCAATGGCCTATAGTTTTATAGTTATGCACTAAGTATGTTGGTGCTAGTCCTCCTCATAAACCCATTATATGACCCTTGTGATGTGAGTCACGTAAGTTATTTTTGTAATGATCCATGTGTTGGCTTTATTAATTTAGAAGTATGGGTGAGAAACCATTGTTAGAGAATAATAATTGTTTGAAGAAATTAAATGACTGCAAGGTCAAGATGAGTATGTTTCTTTCATGACATGATGTTGTGTATAGGTTGTTTTGAGGGTAAGGTCTATTTGAGACTCTTTCCTTAGCAAGTAGTTGTTGGATAATTTATAAGTTGGTTGGTGATAACAAAGCAAATAAGTGAACTATAACCCTTGTAGGATGACTTGTTCCTCTTGTATGTAGCAAGCATTTGTGACTTATATCGGTCATGTTGACCTCGTCCTATGATTGGTGTGTATTAATACCTATGTTTTTGTGATGAGGTGTTCCTCCTATTGAGGGAAATAACCTTTAGGATGTTTATTTAGTGTTGATCATTCTAATTATAATGTAGGAACATTTGTGGCTGAAGACAATCTTGTATCAATCAAAAAGAATTAAATTTTGATGTGGCTTGGCTTGGACTAATGTTTTGTGTCATGTTTTGATTTTCTTGTCCAAAAAATCAAAATTTGAATAATTGGACAAAATTTTGATTGCAAAGTTCTATTGGGAAAATGCTGAAAATTATAATTTAAAAGTTAAAATGCCAAAAATCAAACTTGGGCATGGGATTTCTTGGGGGTTATGAAATGATTACATATTATTTAATTTTCCTTATTTCTACAAGCAGGAATGGGACACCCATGATGTGCATGTTGGGAAAATTTGAATTTGAACTCCTATTTATGAAGGAAGAGAATGAATGTGTCAGCTAGTGGAGGCATGTCTTCATGGAAGTTGTGCAAACATGCATTGAAGAGTCAAAATTTATAATTTATGAAAATTTATTGATTTTCCAGGTAGGGGTGCGGAGTTGGAGAGTTTCTAGTTGCAAGAGATAGTGGTGGCAAGAAGAATTGATTTTACACTATGTTTTAATTTTTCAGCTCCAATCTATAGTTGGCTACTCACTTAGAGATTAGGCATACTATGTATATATAGAAAAAAATGCGCAGAAAGGCAAATCAGGGCGCGAAGTTCAGGCCGAAAGGCAAACATCAGACCAGAAAAGAATGGGTCAGAAAGAAGCCCTATCCAGAAACTGGTTGCCTGGCGACAGGGGCGAATGCCATTCCCATCAAAAGGGGAGCGAATGGCAGAAACACAAACAGCCAAAAGGGAAACCAACACCCTCCCGAACAGGGATCCCTCGGTAGGAATGGGCGTTTTTGGTATAACAAATCTGTTAAAGGGCACCCTTCGGCGATGGAGGAGACAAAGAAAAGGTGCACACTAGTTTCGATCCTAGACAGAGCATTTGCGGACCTAGCAGATCGGCTCAAAGACAGGGCCTTTTTTGTTAAATGGAATGGGCAAAATCCAGATATGGAAAAAATCAAAGATTGGTGGAAGAACGCCTTCGGAGACTGGGTAAGCATTAAGGCCCTGCCACACAACTTTCTAATGATTGAATGCAGCACTTAAGAATTAAATTCAAAAATTCTATATGGAGTACCAATGTTTTGCGACGAAGCAGCCTTCTTGTTGACAGATTGGATGCCGCACTTTGACCCTCTCCATTTTCGGTTTAAATCGAGGCCTGTATGGATAACTCTTAACAATCTGCCTACCGAATATTGGACTTTTGATGCCCTAATCGCCATGGGTGAAGTGCTTGGGACTGTAATAGGAATAGATGAGAATTTCTTGAATGGAGTCGACGGCGCAAAACCAAGAGTTCTGATAGATTTGTCCTTCAAATACAAAAAAGTGGACAACTTGGAAGTCTTATCAAAGAACGGTGCATGGTTACAAAGTGTGTCAATGGATAGATTTCCATTTGAAGGAAAATGCCTCTCCATTAAAACCAGAAACCCAGGTTGCTCTTAACAAGAACGCTTGAATCTAGGGGTAGGCCCTAAAAACGATGGGGACATCCTGAAAAATACAGAGGCGAACAAGCAAAAAGCAATAATGGGAGGATCAAATGTTGATGTAGCATTCCCCTCTAAGATGAGGAAGATGATTTCTGGGCTCAAGGTCTCCACTCCAGAGTCTTCCTTGCCGTTTGGATTTTTACAAAAACAGAACCTTGAAGAAATGAGGCTGGAAAAGTCAGAGTTAGTTTGTTAGCCAGTGCTACCAAGTGCCACGAATCCTAAGCAATGTGTGGGGAGTGGTATCTTCCAGGTCTCTGAAGGCTTAGAACGGATACCCCAGCAGGAGTCAGCTTCAATTGATAGGAGTCTAGTCAGTAATCAGGAGAATCGGGTGGTTATTGCAAAATTAGTTAAGGAAACAAAAGTGCTCTGTAAAGAAATTCAAGAGCAACTCAAGTTGCCAGAGGTGGAAAGTCAGCACACGCAGACTCTCTTTGCAGACCATATCACCCAACCTTCAATCAAAAGAAGCAGCCTATATCCCAGCCCACTGAACAATCAAAGTGTTGACAGAGTGGAATGTCTAGAAAGCTTGGAAGAGGGGGAGATCCCTGTGGAAAGAAATTCTCAGGTTGAATTTGAGTTCTTCAACGAAGGAACTCGGCTTCCCACATCTCCCGCCCAAGTCAATGAGGAGGATAGAAGAGAGAAGTTGGATTTAATCCAGAAGATTCTTGATTTGAGAGCTCAGGATGCTCTGGGTGGCAATGAGCAACTGATTTCTAGAATCATAAAAGACTCTGGGGAACGTCCTCTTCCAAGTCCCAATCAGCAAAAAATCGAGATTGGTAGCTTTGGGGCAACTACCTCTGACTGTCTAGGATTGATTCTGGATCAGCAAGCGGAGAAAGAGGATTTAATCCAAAAGATGATGGAACTAGACGCTTTAGAGCTGGAGGAAAACGAGTCACTGTTTGGATGCCAGGTGGAAGAGAGGGAATTTAAAGAAGTCCCTGATCAACATAATTTGGGACTTTTACAAAATGTCCCAAATAAGCCAAAACTGGACTGTGGCAAATCCCCAGGAAGTAGAAGAGGGAGGAAATCAGTGGCAGATCTTATCAGCTTGGCTGGTTCTGCAAAAGGTTAGGTGAAAATCACAGAAATTCTGAAGGTTGGGAAGGGAGGCCCCCTTCCCCAGGTGCCATGATTCTAACTTGGAATGTTAGGGGCCTCAATGCCCCTAACAAACAGCGCTTGGTGAAGCGCAAGATACAGGAAACAAAGGCGAGTATTGTCCTATTACAAGAAACCAAATTGAACATAGAGGACCTTGACTCATTTATCAAGAAGCTAGGTGGTTGAAGCGTGGTCAGAATTCAAGCAAGGGGTGCATCAGGTGGGCTTGTGATTTTGTGGGACAGCAGGAAGGTGATCTTTGAGGCAATGGTTGGAAATTGCAACTGGAAAGCATGCAGGGTCCAGTTCTTCAGTCCACATATGAGGATACAACTCATTAATGTCTACGGTCCACCCTTGCTTGAGAGGAAAAGGAAAGTTTGGGCTGAAATTGATACCCTGTTGAATGGATCAGAGGTGGAGCACACACTTATCAGGGGTGACTTCAATGCCATCCTCCACTCAACAGACAAGAGGGGGGGCTTACAGAATTCTTCTCCTTCCTAGGTCGACTTCAAGAGTTGGGTCACCAAAAACAACTTGATAGAGTTTGAAATAGGGGAGGGGGTTTTCACCTGGAATAATAGGCGTATGGGTCCCACTCAGATTGCAGAAAAGCTTGACCGGTTCTTTCTTCATGGGGATCTTTCATCAATTCAGGCAGACATCAAAGCCACTGTTATCCCTTGTTCTGGATCAGACCACTTTCCTGTCCTTCTCAAATGCTGCAAGGATGATAAACCTGCAAGGAGCCCCTTTAAGTTCGAAAACATGTGGATGAAGGACAAGAATTTTTTTGGCTTAGTTGAATCCTGGTGGAAAGCTAATTAGTTTGAGGGCTCCAAACTTTTTTGCTTTATATCCAAGCTGAAAGCTTTAAAAAAGAACTTGTTAATATGGAACAAAGAACACTTCAAGGAAATTTTTGCTGAGAAAGCTGATCTGGAAGCTGAGTTGTTGGCTCATAATGAAGGAGTCATTCGTGATGGGATGGATCAAGAGAGTTATTGTAAGGAGAAGACTCTAATGGAAAAATATGAAGACATCCTAGCAAAAGAAGAGATTTTTTGGAGACAAAAATCAAGAGAAATTTGGCTAGTCGATGGTGACAAAAACACTAAATTCTTTCATAGCATAGTTAAATACAAGAGGAGTGCCAACAAGATAAGGAGCATCAAAAGAGCTGACAGATCGAGTGAAGAGGTTCCAGTCAGGATTGCAGAAAGTGCGGTCTCCTTCTTCAAGAACGTTTTGAACACCTCGGTTGGTTCATGCCTAACCAGTCAAAATCAACTGTTGAAAAACATCCCAAAGCTGATAACAGTAGAACAAAACAAAATGATAAACGCGAATTTATCCAAAGAGGAGGTGGAAAGAGCTGTAAAAGAGTTTCATCCTGACAAGGCCCCAGGCTCGGATGGATTCCCAGCAAGTTTTTTTCAAAAATGTTGGCATATTTTGGGAGAGGACCTTATACAGGCTTTGGAGGCATCAAGAAACTCAGGAGTATTGCTGAGAGAAGTGAACAACACCTTTATCGTTCTCATCCCAAAGAAAGAAACTGCAGAAGTATGGGATGAGTTCCACCCCATCTCTTTGTGTAACACATTATACAAAATCATGTCAAAAGTGATGGCAAACAGACTTAAATCAGTCCTTCCCACAAATATATATGAGGATCAAACAGGTTTTGTGCCGGGTAGATCCATATTGGATGGAGTAATCATAGCATTAGAGACTATCCATTCAATTTAGTCAACTAAATTACCATGCATGTTGATCAAGCTAGACATTAAGAAGGCATTTGACAAGGTAGATTGGAGATTTTTATGTAAATGCTTGGAGGCATTTGGTTTCAGCAAGCAATGGATCAACTTGATTTTTCAATGCATCTCTACTCCTCGTTTCTCAGTCCTAGTCAATGGCTCTCCCAAAGGGTTTTTTGAGTCTTCCAGGGGGCTCAGACAAGGAGATCCCATCTCTCCTTTTTTGTTCATAATCATGGCTAAGGCCTTGGGCAGAGCCGTGAGGGTTGCACAAGAACAAAGCATAATCCAAGGTATTAAGGTCACTAATAACATTGTAGTAACTCATCAGTAGTTCGTGGATGATACCCTTCTCTTGGGGTACAACAAAAGGAATGAAGCAAGAGCTTTCAAAAAGATTCTATTGGACTACGAGGAGGCTTCGGGGCAAGTGGTCAGCAAAGACAATTCAGAAATATTCTTTTTCAATATCCCTAGCCCATTAAGCGAAAGTATCAGAAACATACTTGGCTTTAACTTGGGCTCTCTTCCATGTAAATATCTGGGATTTCCATTAAACTCTGGAACCCGAACAACAAGATTGTGGGACCCTCTCAAGGATAAGACTAAGCAGAAACTTTCCTCATGGAAGGGAAGGTTGTTATCATGGGCTGGTCAGTTGGTGCTCTTGAAATCAGTCATTACAGCCCTTCCCATTTTTCTCGTCTTGCTTATCTCTCTCCAGCGGAGTCAACAAGCAACTAGTTCAGACTATGAGGAGATTCTTCTGGCAAGGCGTATCTGAATAGAAAAAGATGGTCAGAATTGCTTGGGATAAAATTTGCAGGCCAAAAGACATGGGGGGAGCAGGCTTAAGAAACCAAAGATGGCAAAACAAGGCGTTGGGGGCCAAACTCATTTGGAGAATGTATTCTCACCCAGATCTAAAGTGGGTAAGAATCCTGAAAGGTAAATACTTAGAGACTTCAGATCGTGAAGGTATTTTTAGAACTCCTTCTCCTCCCAGAGGCTCTAGAATTTGGAACTTCATGTTGGAGTGCAAGCAGCTAATCACGGATTTCCTTTCTTGGGATATAACTGATGGAAAATGTGCTTTATTTTGGGAAGACTCCTGGGGTGGCTGCCCTACCCTGGATCAGCTTATGCAGATAGAGGGTGTGAAAGAACAATTCAAGTTGGCCTGGGGAGACAAGGTCTGGGATTACATGGTGTTTAAGTCAGAAGAGTCGGCTGCGAGTTGGCGCTGGAAAATATTCGAGGAGGTTTGTCAGGATAGCATTCAAGCTGCTCAATTGCGTGAGTTACTTAAGGCAAGGTGGATCTCGCCTAGAATAGGCCAGGATCAATTAGTTTGGATTGGTTCTAAAACAAGACGGTATAACTCAAAGGACAGATATAGATTGATTAGTAAAGATATCAATAGTAGGGAGGATCTAGCAAATGACCTATGTTGGAACAACTCTTGTCTGCCCAAAGCAGGCATGTTTGCATGGGCTGCCCTACAGGGGAGGATAATCACTGCTAAATGGTTTAGAAAGCTAGGCTACCATGGCCCATCTAGATGTGCCCTTTGCGAAAGAGACTCGGAAATAGTAGATCACATTTTACTAAGCTGTTCATTCTCCCAACAATGCTGGCAATGGTTATGTGCCAGGCTGGGGTGGATCTCAGCCCTTCCTAACGATATACTTAATCTATTCAAATCTTGGCCGAGAATTTTCAACTCAAGTTTGTTTGGGAATTTATGGATGATTATCCCCTCTCTCCTAATTTGGGAAATCTGGAAAGAGAGGAACAAGAGAATCTTTCAGGGGAAGAAAATAGACCTAGAACCCTTTTTTCTCAAGGTGGAGAGGGCGATTACTGAAGTTGCTAACAGTAGCAATCTGAAACATATTAAAACAAAGGTCACCTTCACTGCGTGGGACAATTGCATGAGGAAGAATTGGCCCAATCTCATCATCCCCCCTTTTTTTGGGACAGGTTCAGATGATGCTAAGAAACAGAGAGTTGAAGGTGTCTTGTTGCCTTCGGATTTTGGTTGGGCAAAGTTGAATTTTGACGGGGCTGCTCGAGGGAACCCAGGCCCAGGTGGGGCTAGGTGTATTGTGAGAGACTGGAATGGCACTATCATCAGCAAGAAAGCGGTTCCTCTTGGAATCATCTCCAACAATGGTGTAGAATTATGTGCACTTGTTGAAGGTCTGGGTCTTTGCAGAGCCCTGGGGATCAAGAAACTGGCCATCGAAGGTGACTCTGCAATCATTGTAAATTCATTGCGGACTGGCTCAACACCCAACTGGAAGTTGAATTCCTTGCTGAGCAGGGCATTGGAATTCTTGAAGTATTTTGATGATATAACGATTAACCATGTATACAGGGAACTCAACAAGGAGGCAAACAATCTGGCAAACATGGCTGTAGACGGCATAAGCCTAGACTCTTCGATGGATAATCCTGCCAACTCGGCCAGGATCTTAGTTAACTCTCATGACGGTGTTGAGCCCAGAGGTGGTGGGGCTGGGTCTGCCACGTTCCAAGGCAATTTCGTTTGAAAGGTGCCCGCAACCCTTGAAGAGCCCAACGGGACACACAGCTGTGGGTCTTCATTTGGATGCGTTGGAGTCCAGCAAGCAGATCGGTGTGGCAAGATTTTGGTCAAATCTTTGCATCCCTATGGTTTGGCAGTGGTCAGAATCTGGACGGCTATCTGCATGCCTATGGGGGTCGAAAGACCCAGTTGGAGAGCTTCTAGTTGCAAGAGATAGTGGTAGCAAGAAGAATTGATTTTACACTATGTTTTAATTTTTCGACTCCAAAATTTGGAGTTGCAAAGGTTGGGTGTGGCTTTTCCTTGGGATTTGTTTTCAAACTTGGTTTTGTAGGTGGCAAGTTCATTGGTGCATTGTACAATTGATTCTAGAAGGAATTTATAGGTGGAGAAGAGAGAAATTGTAAGAAGTTAAAGGATTGAAGATGAATCACTTGTAGATGATCTTATTTCCTGTAGCAGATCATAGGAGTTGATTTTTAATGTTCTTCATTAGTTCAGAGGGTTTCATATGTTATACTTACATTTTGATTATGATTTCATGAGTTGTAGGAGACATTGGATGAATTAAAATCATCATATGTGTTGTTGATTTAAAATTGTCTTAACTAAATTTCAGAATTTTATTTATTGTATGTTGAGTGTGTTGAGAGTTGCAAGAACTCTCTTGCATCAAATTGACTATGTTTTGTTTATCTTACTACTTGTTTAAGGATGAATTTTAACCGTTTCACCATGCTTGATTGTCTTGAGAATGGGTGTCTTACCTCCTTTTTGACTTCCAAGAGGAGGTTTAGTCTTATGGGGGTGGGGGACGAGATGTGATGCCCACCCTAGCATGTCAATATTAAATGGGTTCTATTGGGAAAATAATTACTTGATTTACTAATCCTTGGTTATTTAGGTGGAGGCTTACAACCCTATAAGTATACTAAATAAAACAATGGTATGTTGTTTAAAATAACTCGGCTTATTGCAAAGGATGATGATAATTGACATATTTCAAATAATCTTAATTATGCATTGACAATGTGTGTGTATGAAAGGCTAATTAGGAATCTTAAATTCTATGCACTTAACATAAGATTGTTCAATTGAATACCTTGTTTACCTAGGATGAGTTAAGTCATGTTGTGTGCATCATCTATCAGGTGTTTACTGAATGGGCAACTCTAAACAATTTCTATTTTTGAGAATTACATTGATTAAGATAAAAATAAATGATTAAATGTTATGGTAATATGTTATCAAGTAATGTATGAGATTGATTAATGATCATGTGCATACTTATGTATGTTTTTAATTATTTTTCTTCAGCTATAATTATTACATGAATATATTAATGTGTGAAATTGAGTTTTTTGGTTGATTCCATGGCCAGTGGAACAAGGTCTTCAAGGGAACCCTAATGTGGTCAAACTATGAAACTAGACTATAGTCCATTTAGAAGGACTATATTGTCATTTGTAATGTATTTTATTTGTAATATGAACATGAATGATTTTTAATGTTGTAAAGTCAATGAGGCCATTAGGTTGAATTTTGGAGTTGTGTTCGCATCCTTGTTGTCAAATTTTGGACTAAGTTTTTTGGGGGTTTTTATAGGGTTATAAAAATATTTCTTGTATGTATTTTATGGGTTTTGGGACCCTAAGTTGAATACCTAGGGTTAGGTGTCATTTTAAGCTCTCATTTTAGACTTGGGTTAAGATGTGACCCTTTTATAATTGTCATGTTAAGGAATGACAGTTTTGAAGAGTGGATGCTTGGAAAAGTGACCTATCAATTTTAACTCCTTTGGCTAAAAGAATAAAGGTATCAAAATTTTGTATACACTTAATTAGTTTTTATAATTAGTGACCCCACTAACAAGATTATCTCTAAAAAGAAATTGGCTTTCTTTATTAATTTTTTTCACTAGTAACCATAGCATGTGGTAGAGGAATGAAAAAAATTTACAATAAGATTAAATGAAAAGTTCATACAATCTATACCAAGTAAGAATATACTAATGATAAACACAAAAATTTTAGATGTAAGTTATTAATGGGATTTTCATCACACATAGATAGTTCAAGTTCCTTAATGTCAGCAACCATAATATATGATGTTAAAAATATATTTTTACAATTGATGCTACGTGCTCCAAGAAACATGTTGACACCACCTTCTCAAAATGGAGAAAATTTAGCAAATAATAGTTATTTTAGTGTAGTTACTCTAGTTTGTAAATAGAGAAAATATAAGCCACCCAAACAAGTATGTCAAAAAGAAAAAATGCAAGCTAAAAAATTATTTATAATGGCATTTCGAATAGATGCAACTTATTTTTTATATTTTAGTGTCCAATATACTTACACAAGTACCAACCACCTCTTATAATTGAGATATGATGCAAAAAAAATATATATATTGCATACTACGATTGATGTTAATATTATCTCCATTGCAATATGATAGCAAGTCAATTCCCAAGATTCTTATAATACACTTGAAATTTAGAAGGGGTGGGACCTAACATGATAGACATCAAGTCCAACTTAGTTATGCATTTCCATTGATTCTAAATAAGATCACCATTAAACACATAGAACCAAACTACATTAGCAAGGACTTCAACAACTCATATTTTCTTCTATTTCACTAACTTTGGAAAGAAAACATGACACATATAAAATATAATCTTACCTACTTTGATCAATTATTCTTACAATCACCAAACATTTATAATTAGCATTGTATCCATATTTGGTCTTATTATTGGATAGGATATGTAAATAAAAATAGGGATCTAGGGTTTTTGATTTACTTAAAGTAAATAGGTTCCATAGAGACTAGAAATAACTATCTGCATTTTGGTTTATAGTCAATAAAAGTGAATGTGCATGCAAGATGGATTACTTAAATCAAGGTTCTATTTAGTAGCTTCCACATAATGAGTTTGACTATATTTGATTGATTATGAACAATTAACCAATTTATCAAGAGATAATAATCCTTTTAGCCCCAACATTTCCATTTTATAAAATTATGTGTAATCAATTTCACAAGATACCTCAATGCTTATTTAACAATACACACACCAATATATAGACACTCAAGGGCCAATACAATTTAGAATCAAATTTTATAAAAAAACATAGCCAAGCTAGCTATTTAATACAAAGCATAGTTTGACAACCCATAAGCATAAAAAACAAATTCCATGCTAGTTACACTTGCTTGTGTAAGCAATAGAAAAATAAATATATATTTTTCTCATCATTTTCAAGTTTGTCTCTAATAGCATCAACCTTTGAAGCAAGCCACAAGAGAGAACACCCTCGACCAACATAAATTAATCTCTCAATGGATTCTTGTATATAATAATCAATCCAAATGTTTCCCCCATGATAGCAATAAAATAACTATGTATCACTCTAAAGAGATCATCAAAGGATAATAGACAAAATATTGTGTCTAATTTTCACCATAGTCATTTTGTACACAAACAGATTAAATATTCCTAATTATTTACATGCAATTATGCATACTCATAATTAAAGACACAATTGTATACCAAAAAGAATGCCATGTACCTTTGTTGTATTCAAGGATTCTAGAACTCATAATTAATTTTCCTTTAAATTTATCTATGTTTATGACTCTGCCTATAAAGAATCATTTAAAATATTATTTATTATCATTCAAATTTATTCATTCTCTTTAACTATCATACATATATAAATTAAACTATGTCTAAATGAAACTTATTGACAAATCTATGCCTTTAAATTCCTATTTTGTAGTTTGCAACCATGAATAAATTCTTTGAAGTCAACTGTACTTATATATCCTCATTTCTTTAAATATATTACTACTCTCATAATTAAAATACCCAAAATCCTAAAACATTTCAAGCACTGTAAATTCATTACTAAATTCAACAATGTTAATGTTTATCAACAATTATAATTTTTACCTTTCTTTTTGTATTTTCATCCCTCATTATGGTAGGGATACTATTAGTTTCACCTTTTATCGTTAATCTACCTTAAAGTATGTGAAAGCAAATACAATAATTAAAATTTTTAGACATTATCTTAATTTTTTCTTTGAAATTTAAAAAAGTAGTTGGTTTATGGAATGTTGAATGGTCCATACTAATTTTTCTACTAGGTGTGATACTTAAAAGTTACCATGGATAAAGACACATTGAAGTATTTCAACATGGATATTATTTGAGCTAAAGATTTTGAAATCGCTTATTCAACCAAAATTTATTGGGAAACCATCTATAAATAGAACTATACTCTTGGTAATATTGGAACAATTACTTACAACACATATTAATAATCAAATAGAATAACCTTTTGAAAAAATAAAAAATCCCATACATAGCTCTAAATTGGAGTAAATAAAAAACTAAATAATACTTGCTATAATCATAGACTTACACACTCCATTTTTTGGGTTAGTGAATAGTACAAAGAAATCCTTTTAAAGATATTACAACCTTAAAAGTGATAGTATGGAAAAATATTAAACTATACTATCTTTTTCATGCAAATACCATACAATTTAATATATTAAATTTTAGAATTAAAAAAATATTGTACATATGCCCTTATTAATAAATGAATAAATTTAAAGAATAAAAATAAAATATAGTTATCACTTCTTCTATGCATCCAAACAAATTCCATGCAAATTATTTATCATCAACATCTATTTTCTAACATACTCCCCCTTGATGTGAAGCATATAGACTAGAATATCATGGAGCCATGAGAATTGTATGTTGCTTCTTTGAAAACCATGTAACTAAACTTGAACCAAGTGAAAAATGATTATGGAATGTGAAATTTTAGTCATCCAAACTACCTATCCAATTAGAATCAATCTACATGAATCCTTTGGCAAATAGCTAGGTCTTACATGTTTTTTAATTCTACCATCATTGTTGTCTTTAGCTATCTCTATTTTAGTTAGCCATTTTTTGGATTCTTTGATGTTTTAATGGATTCTTTCACTAGATGTAAGGGACTAGGACCCTTCCCTAACTTATTTAATAAAAAATCATACCATTAGTAATAGCACCATTATGAATAGATTTTGACTCATCAACATGTACTTCTTGATGATATACAATAACCATTCATCAAAAATCACATCTCTTAACACAACATTACTATTAGTAACATAATTATATATCCTATAAGCTTTTCTTTTTTCACTATATTCATCAAAATACACAATTCAATTTTGGGATCTAACTTTTATCTCTTTTGATTTGTGATATGAATAAAAGCTAAAAAAAAATTATTTTTTCCAATGATTAACATTAATATTTACACGCCAAGCTTCATAGAGAGTCATCCTTTCAAGTGCACTAGGGGGATTTGATTGAGAATCTACACAATTGTAGCAACTGCATCAACCCAAAAATAGTAATCATTTTTTTTGTAACATCCTCCATCCCATTTCAAACACTATATGGTTCTTCCTTTCAAATACACCATGTTATTCATGTGTTTAAGTAGTGGTGATTTGTCATTTGATGTCATTTAAATTACAATAATCTATAAAAGTACTCAAACAAATTTCTCATCAATAATTAGAACCAAAGTTCATTATTTTAGAACAACTCTCATTATCGACAAGGGACTTAAACTTATTGAATGTATTAAAGGCTTCATGTTTGGTATTAAGAAAATAAATCCAATGCTTTCATGAATAATCATCAATAAAGGAATAAAATATGATGATCTATCCAAAAAAAATTGTTTGCATAGGACCATAGATATTAGAATAAACTAGCTAAAGGGAATAATGGGCCCTCCATGCACCACATTTTTGAAATTTCTCTACACAAAACTTTTTTTTTCTTTTGAATTTTTTCAATAGCACTGGGATGCACTATGCAAGTGCCCAATTTGAGCTTTTTATTTTTTATTTTTTACATAGTACATAAGAGGGTCATGTGGCCATATAGCTTGCAAAATATGTGTCCCTTTTACAACTATTGTAATTTCAACAATTTGATAATCATTTTAGGGGTTATTAGCCACTCCAAACATAACATGAAACTGTCCATTTGACCCCAAAGTGCTCCAAAAAAAATTCTTATAGAGAAAGTTAAACCTTGAACAAAAATCTAAAACTATTTACAAATGAAAACATAAAATTATAAACCAAAAGTGCTCCTTGAGGTTTTTAGATGTTTTTATTTTTTTATTGAGGTTTTTAGATGTTACAAATGCAATGGAAGCATCAAAATCATACTATAATTCCCTATTTGAAAGTTTATTTTCATGACCCTTACAAATTCAAGTTGATTTATTTGCAAGTAGGCTCTGATACCAATACACACACCATCAATTTATCTTCAACAAATTTTACAACATCTACATGATTTAGGAGTTCTTCATTTTCATGCTTCTATCTTCATGGGACATATTTTTAGGACGTTCATTCCTTCTCTTTCTCTCTATTGGAGAGAAGTTTTATTCCCACTTGTTTTCTCCTTTTCTTTGTTTGTGAGAGATATTTATTTCTACGTGAGTACCTTATTAGTCCATGTTGTTAGGACTCATATTTTTCAATTTTTAGGTTTCTCCCTAAGTATCACTTATGGGGATGTTAGTATGAAAAGAGTTATTACAAAACTAGTTAAATTTTAACCTATTTAGGAGAGTCATATTCACACTACTCTTAAGCTCACTTGGGAGATATCTCACTTTTTGTCTCATCTCATGTGGACTTAGCAAGTGTCCCAACACTTGTCTATAGATCCTTACAAATGTTTCATTCTTGGAGGGGTAGTAAACATTTCACTCTTACCTTCTCAACTCCTTATCTTTTCCTTTATATGCAAAGCTCTTTTGTACGTTTTACAAGTTGTTGTTGCTTATGATAATCATTTTCATTTGCATATTCATTTTGTGGAATTTTTTTATCCTTCAAGTGATATTGGCTAATCCAAGAACATGTTTTCCTTCTAACAACTTTCACAACCCTCTTTGTGTTGTTCAACCTTAGGCAAACCATAAACTAATTTCTCAAATGTTAATAGCTTCAAACTATAAAAATTCAATAATTTAATCTAATAACGCCACAAACAAATTTATCTTCAAATGACATATTGACAAGACTACTACTATGTTCTTAAAAATTCAATGGAAACATCTTGTTCTTTGACATATGCATAATTGTAACAATTCTCATTTATTCTTATCATAGATTGTACATTTCTTATTTTCAAACTTCACTTTGTAATTTTTTCATAATTTTCCAATACTTAATAATTGCAAAGTGTAATAAATATTATTAACACATTCTTACCTTCTTTAATATTCATCTCAATAGCTCCTTTTAGGAAAATATATCATTACTCCTTGAAAGGTGATTAAAATTAACTATATTTAAATACCAAGCTTATGTGGGACTATTTTTCAGCTTTGTCATCAGATTAAAATAAATTTCTTGGGGAAGCCTCCTCACCTCATAAGAATAATTTATTATCGTGCACAACTGTAACAACTTTATTATCCTATTCTTGCCATAGATTATACATAATTTATTATTGTGCATAACTGTAAGAATATGTCTTTTCCTTTTTCATCTCCATACGAGTTGTTTTTCCATTTGGATCCAGTCGTTCCATCCTCCCCAGAAATCTCAGCTGGCAATTTAGGCTGGGCTTAACCGGCACACTCTAAGGTTACACTACTTAGGTGTCTGGGTTCTGTGGGGCCCTCTTAAACTGACATTTTCTATTTCCGTTTTCTCATATGTTGTGTCCTTCTTGTTCCCGTTTGCGTCCACCGTGTGGAAGAATTTAATTTTCCATTTCCACCGTTAGAAGCCATAAAATCTGCAAAATGGACAAAATTTCAGCGGCGACAATGTAAGGTGGTCAGATCTCATCATTTCTCTATCTGCAAAACTTGATGCCATGCTCAACGTTGATCTACTGTCCGAAAGACAGTATTTGTTTTGATGCACAGTATTTTTAATCCCACATGTCTGCGGTGAGGAAAAAAAGGGGAGAAAGGGCTTATAAGTAGACGCTTAGAAACAGGGAAAGGCACATTTTTTTCTGCTAAGAATCGCAGACAGATGGTATCTCTGACTTCAAATTTTGGCTGTGTAATAAATGTGAACTATGGACTCTTCCAATTTCTACAGCGAAATGAAGATTTTTCACTTAGGAATTGTTATTTATGGGACTGGTTTAAGATAGATGATCTATTGTAATCATAATTTCTGGAAATAACAATTGTGTGGACTGTGGAAACAAAATGTTATTGATAGATGATCTGTTAAAAATAATATCAATGTATTTTAAATGAAATATATATATTTATATTTGTATTAATTATTATATTAATTATTTGATAATTATTTTTTCTTAAATACAATGTTCAAAATATAAAATATAATATTTAATTTGAGTTTAAAATATAAAAATATTGTTTATATTTAATTACATAATATGTTATAATATAATAATAAATATTATAAATAATATATTTATAATAAATGTTATAAATTATGTTTTTTCTAATGTATGTTAAATAAAATTCATATATTACGTGAAATATAATATAAATTGAGAAATTTTAAATAGTTTTAAATTTATGATCTATTAAGATTTAATTAATTATTTTTTAAAATAATTTATATCTATTTGTTGTATGTGAGTAGAACTTTAAAGTCAATATAAGTTTTTGTGAGTATTTGATTTAATTATTTTTTCAAAACATAGATCTCTATAAATAAATAAAATATTCAAAGTCTATTTATTTTTTAAATATAAAATTATTAAAAATTTAAAATATAACTATTGATACCTACAAAACAAAAAATTATTAAAATAGTAAAAACAAGTGTAGTGAAAATAAAAAGAAATGTTTTTAAATAAATAAATTAGCCTTATAGATTAGAGAGCATAACAAACCATTCTTTTGTCACTAGAATCTTAACTCTATCTTACAACTTGCATAGCTAATATTTTTTGCCGCCAAGTTTTTTTTCGTATGTTTGCACTATAGACAAGCTCCTATTGTTTGTAAGCTAGCTTGGAAATCTAATCTATACACTAGATTTGAACTGCAAACTACTTAAATTTTGAACTACATCTAGACTCTAAAGTCTAATCTATTAGTGGACTTTGAAGATGGAACTTCATCAATATTCCTAAGTCCAAACTACTAAAAAGAATCTAAAATTTGGACTATTATGGACTTCTAAACTCTAACAAACCTACAATTGAATGCTTTTACACTTCATTGTTTATCTGTGGTAGCCATGTACTATGGAATTTCATACTACAAGAATTTTTTAGAGCCTTTTATTTTAGACTTCACGAATCTAAAGAGAACACATTTAGCTCTATAAAATTTCATAACATATTTCAACTTTGCAATTATGTTGTAATTAACTATTTTTTCTATCCTCCAAGTGACTTGCATAATTTTTTGCATATAATTTTACAAAATTGATCAAGCTTGAACTTCTAAAAACTCGTAAAAGTATCCATGTAATATAAATGGTTGACTTAAGCTTTCAAAGTTGTCAAAATTGTAACCAGACAAATATTCAATTTTTTGGTGGGCCAAATTTTACAACACTAATCAAAGTTGCAGGTTTTAGTATGGATCCTACTATTGATATCTTAACTCCACACAAATATTACACCTAGAATATTAAATTTAAAGAAATTCTTCAAGCTAAAAGGTCTATAGAAAATTTTAAGTGAAAAATAAATGCATTTTAGAATATTTTCCATGCTAGGGATGGGAAGATAGTTGAGTTCTACCCACATGAAGTAGTTATTCAAGAATTACAACATCTTAAGAAAATTATTTCTTTAGGAAATGTTTATCATGGGTCTAGATTGTACATGTTTCATGGTTTTGATTCTTCATATGGATCATCACACATCACCCATGTAGTTATATAAGAAAAATTTGACACACAAGGTTTAGAAACTTCAATTAAAAGTATCTTTATCAATTGAGTACATAGGATATACCTTTTCTTCATAAGGTTTCATACACAGAGGGAGTTTATCAAGTTTATGTCCCTATCAAACATAATAAAAATTAATTTCCTAAGGTTAAGGAACCATGCTATAACCTTACACAAGAGCTAGTTCAAAGTGACCTCATGTCATTTCTAACTCCTTTTTTAGGAGCCAAGTATGTGCTCACCTTCATTGATGATTACTCTCATCACACATGGGTGTGTCATCTTAAAACAAAGAGTGATATCTTCACCATTTTTAGGGAATTCAAGATGTTCATGGGGAAGCAATCATGTTCTATTTAGAGGATACATATATAATGGTAGAGTATTCCAACCAATAGTTTTAGGATTATTGCACTAATAATATGGTACATCATTAGTATTTTTTCCCTACATGTTTCAATATAATGGTGTCACTATTTAAAGGAAATAACAAATCACTAAGGGATATTTCAAATTATATGCTTCAATTATGATTTATGGCTTAATTCTTTTGGTTGAAGTAGCCAATTATATAAATTCACAACTACACTCCACACAAGATAGTTTATAATATCACTCTAAGGGAGGCTTGGTCCAATATCAAGCTTTATGTTTCCTTATTTCGTATATTTGATACCGAGTCTTGGGGGTTTATACTAGATGGTCACCATAAGAAAATGAAGAAGAAGAGTTAATTATAATTTATTTTTAGTGGCTAAATTGTGAGGATGTGAAGGCTTATCAAATTTTAAATCCAGCCACTAGATATCTCTGCTTTCATAGATATATCCAATTTGACAATTCTTTCACATAGACGGATCCTCCATCTACTTTTTCTTCCCCACTACGTACTTTTCCTTCTTCATCACATGAAGATTCCTTTGGAATTGAGAATACTTTAGATGATAATCCTATTCTTCCACCACCAAAATGACCTTCTCCTACTCACATTTTCCTCGATGGGCTCATAGTGCTATTGAGAAGGATATTTTTTTAGTTGGAAATCATTTAAAAGATCTTGCCACACCGATTCACAAAGTTATAATACTAGTCTTTTCAAATCACCCTACATCTATTGATCCATAAAGATTCTTAAAGGCTTCTTTTATTTTAGAGTGGTAGAGAAGTATTAGTTTCTCTCCCTAAGGGAAGAAAGATAATTTGGTGTAAGTGGGTGTACTGCACCAAGTTTGTAGTTGATGGTTTTAAGGCACATATTGTATCTAAGGGTTTTTCATAGGTTGGGGGTATAAATTACTCTAAGATATTTTCCCTTGTATAGAAGATGGATTATATACACCTTATACTATTTGTTACTGCATCTCAAAGATGGTCGGTTTTCCAAAATACCATCCTTAACAAAAAGTATAAAATTTGCATCTTCCTCTTTAATGATATTGCTTCCCTTTTCAATCACCCATGTCTTTTCTTCAATATATATTTTACTATTAGTGAAAATAATAGGTCAATTGGTGGAATCATAGGAATCTCCTTTCTAATCCATTTTTCTTATTTATTTGGTAGTGTTTATATATGATGGTTTTGCACTTGGTGAACCATCATGCTTTGATTCATAATCCATGTAGTGATTTTCTTGGCACTAAACACTAGTTTTTTGTAATATTGGCTTATTTTCCAAGTATAGTAGAACAAATGACAAGGTATCCTTAGGTTAATCATTTACCATATTTTATTGTTTTTGTTTCTTTTGGCTTCATATTATCTTTGATACATATCATGTATATTTTTTACAACTTGGGAGTGGTAATATAAGTACATTCAAAGTAAAATGGATCAATTTCATAAGAAGCTCATATGAATCTTGTGTAATTTTTACAACTCTACCTTCATAGAAAAATAGTCCAACTAAGGTCTACCAAAAAGTATTGAAAATATATTAGTATGAGGAAAACATATATCATAATATCTATACTTCCTTAGATCCAACCTAAACAATTATGGTCACTCTAGTCTAAGGTTAATTTATTTACTTAAGAGTTGGTTTCTTTTATTTTTAATACGCTTTTTTTTACTATTTTGGTATTATCCTTTTTATGTTGTTCTATTTTGAAAAGTGTTGTCATATTAACACGTATTTTAAGATTTATAATTTCATTTGTAGGCATTAATATTTATATTTTTAATTTTTAATAATTTTATATTTAAAAAATAAATGTAGACTTTGAATAATTTATTTTATTTATAAATCTATGTTTTGAAAAATTAATTAAACCAAATTCTTACAAAAGCTTGTATTGACTTTAAAGTTCAACACACATAAATGAAATATTTGTAAATTATATTGAAAATTAATTAATTAAACATTAATATCATAATTTTAAAAAATATTTAAAATTTAATAATTATACATATTATAAATATGCAACTATAAAAAAAAAATTAAAAAAAATTGAATATTTATTATTATATTATAACATATTATGTAATTTAATATAAACAATATTTAGTCCATAGGCTACATATGGTGTGAGATTTGAGCCTAAAACAAGTCTCACGCCTTCAAACCACTGTTGAGCAAGTTTCAACTGATAAACTAGCTAGTGTTTAATGGTAAAAACCTCCACAATTTGATTTGACAAACAACGAAATTGAAACATTTTATTTCCATTTGCAATAAGCTTTGAACCTCCTTTAGATACAAGTGCTAATTTTATATTTTACACTCAATTTATATATTATATTTAACATAATATATGAATTTTATTTAACATACATTAAAAAAACAATTTATAACATTTATTATAAATAAATTATTTATAATATTTATTATTATATTATAATGTAATTAAATATAAACAACATTTTTATATTTTACACTCAAATTAATTATTACATTTTTTAATTTTACACTCAATTTAAATATTAGATTTAACTAGTATATAAATTTTACTCAATAAAAATAAACGTAATTTTCATAAAAAGCTAATTAATAAAAAAAATACTACGAAAACCATTTGATGGTATATAAATTTTACTCAATAAAAAAAAGGTAATTTTCATAAAAAGCTAATTAATAAAAAAAAAACTACGAAAACCATTTGACTTTATCTAAATTTCGCTTTAGAAATTCGAACATTTCACATATAATTTAGATTAATCCCTCGAACCAAAATTTGAAACAAATATCTCTTAATTAAGAGAGATACTAAGCCTCTAACTTATAAGCCTTTTCTCCCTTACTTTTTCTGACCGAATGCATGTGGGATTAAAACTACTTTGCATCAAAACAAATATTCTCTTGCCGGCAGCTTGAGGGTGGAAACAGAAAATTAAATCCTTCCAAACGGTAGAAGTTAACG
>VDFB02276693.1:106839-122821 GCA_007258455.2 Sequoia sempervirens
AAGGATTTCTAACGCAACTACCCATTTTTCTTAGCAAAAGATTTGTCTATCTATCCAACATCGACTGGAAATTTATTAGATACAAGGTCGAATGTAGAACATAGGATATCACCTTTGATTACCTAAGGAAGAGCAAATTAATCAAACTCTGACTTAATGTATATGTGTATATTAGGCGGCTACTAACTATAAGCATGAAAATCGAATCCCACAAATAAACCATTGAAATGAAACAATGTATATATTCAGTGTTCGAATATAAATCACAAGAAGATAAAGAGATTCAAATACTGACCGAGGGAAGGAGAAATATATAGACCCTTGAAAATTGAGTAAGATACAATAAATATACAGGTGTTTCATATCACTGAGCAGATTCATCGCAAAACATTGTAACTATTATGCAATGTGGTTATCAAGACCGATTGGCAACCTAAAATATATATAATTATCAAACCATACAAACCGGATGCCATAAAGGATAAAGATATATAAAAAAAAGAATCTCAGATATAACTGAATCTAATGAAGCAATCGAGATTATTCAATGTCGAATCAGAAGTCATAGACATGAGGAAGCAACCTTATCGCAGGGGAACATAAGACGCCGAAAAAGAAGAATAGAACACAATAAAGCAGTATCTAATAGGAATGAGGGATAAGATTATGGTGCCTTTGAACCTTCAAGAAGGTAGGTGATACTTCACATAAAGTGACAGAATTCATGCACAGATTGGTTGCACCAGGAAAGGAATCCAAGCATGGTCGATCACCAGCGCTCGAAGAGAATAAAACAAAACAATGATGAAGATAGTCCTGATGGAAACTATGGTAAATACCCCCAATTATCGTGCTTCTAGAGTAGCGATGGCAGCTTGAATTCAAGACACTTTTCTCATGCTATCTGATTAAGTGGTAAGCACAAAATGGATTTATTGATAGAGTACTACCATGAATTTAAAGGGTACGAATAAGAAAAGAGTAAGAATTTATGAATCCAAATGGATGGATGAAAAATCAATATGGTGTGAAGATAAGGTAATTCAAATAGCTCAAAAGTAAGCGAATATTGTCCCTCACATTCATGCAGATAAATTCTTGACAATATTTGAAAATCATTCTAATGTCTACTTAACATGACAGAGATGAAACGTATTTTTGTTCCATACCTGTGTACTCGCTTTTCCCTTGCAATCTTTTACCATCATTTCTCTGAAGTTCCACCCACTCGTTCTTCATGGCCTCCAGAGCTTGTTGCTTTACTTGATAAAATAGGCAAGAGTGTCCCCAAAAAGTGTGGGTGACCAGATAGACTCCCTCCATCACATGATTTCTCCAATAATCAATTAAACCCACACATAATTCTATGGAAATTGCAGAGTATGGAAGCAATTAATGACCAAGATCCCCTCATTAGGCCCCTATTCTTAGAATTTATTGAAGAGACTTAGAATATTGAGAGACATCACTATTTCTTTTTATTATTTTCTTTCCAGCTTTTCTTGCTTTAAGACACTTTAGCTTCCTATCCCCTTAACCATTTAAATTTCTTATTAAAATAATTATCTTTTCATCATTATTAAATTATAAATCACATTATTTTCCTATAATATTTATACCCCACAAGATAATCTTTTATAAGGTAAAATTAATTTAATTATTTAAAATTAACGTGTAAATATTATTTCACAATATGGACTTGTTAAATTTACAATTTTACTTCTAATTTTATTTAAATTACTTCATCAATATGTTTAATATAATAATTTATTTAATTCATCCTTAAATGACCACATTTCCACTAATTAATTCAATTAACTTGCTTAACAGAGTCATTAAAATCTCACTTTAATCACATGAACTGACCAAATAACCAACAAGACCACAAAACACACTTACACAAATATCCAGGAGGGCCACAACGGACGAGGCACTACAGATGCAGTAACAAATAGTATAAGGTGTATATAATCCATCTTCTATACAAGGGAAAATATCTCAGAGTAATTTATACCCCAAACCTATGAAAAACCCTTAGATACAATATATGTGCCTTAAAACCATCAACTACAAACTTGGTGTAGTACACCCACTTACACCAAATTATCTTTCTTCCCTTAGGGAGAGAAACTAATAATTCTCTACCACTCTAAAATAAAAGAAGCCTTTAAGAATCTTTATGGATCAATAGATGTAGGGTGATTTGAAAAGACTAGTATTATAACTTTGTGAATGGGTGTGACAAGATCTTTTGAATGATTTCCAAGTAAAAAAATATATCCTTCTCAATAGCACTATGAGCCCATTGAGGAAAATGTGAGTAGGAGGAGGTCATTTTGGTGGTGGAAGAATAGGATTATCATCTAAAGTATTTTCAAGTCCAAAGGAATCTTCATGTGATGAAGAAGGAAAAGTAGGGAGTGGGGAAGAAAAAGTAGATGGAGGATCTGTCTATGTGAAAGAATTGTCAAATTGGATATCTCTATGAAAGTAGAGATATCTAGTGGCTAGATTTAAAATTTGATAAGCCTTCACATCCTCACAATTTAGCCAGTAAAAATAAATTATAATTAACTCTTCTTCTTCATTTTCTTATGGAAACCATCTAGTATAAACCCCCAAGACTCGGTATCAAATATACCAAATAAGGAAACATAAAGCTTGATATTGGACCAAGCCTCCCTTAGAGTGATATTATAAACTATCTTGTGTGGAGTGTAGTTGTGAATTTATATAATTGGCTACTTCAACCAAAAGAATTAAGCCATAAACCATAATTGAAGCATATAATTTGACATATCCCTTAGTGATTTGTTATTTCCTTTAAATAGTGACACCATTATATTGAAACATGTAGGGAAAAAATACTAATGGTGTACCATATTATTAGTGCAATAATCCTAAAACTATTGGTTGGAATATTCTCCCATTATATATGTATCCTCTAAATAGAACATGATTGCTTCCCCATGAACATCTTGAATGCCCTAAAAATGGTGAAGATATCACTCTTTGTTTTAAGATGACACACCCATGTGTGATGAGAGTAATCATCAATGAAGGTGAGCACATACTTGGCTCCTAAAAAAGGAGTTAGAAATGACATGAGGTCACTTTGAACTAGCTCTTGTGTAAGGTTATAGCATGGTTCCTTAACCTTAGGAAATTAATTTTTATTATGTTTTATAAGGACATAAACTTGATAAACTCCCTCTGTGTATGAAACCTTTTGAAGAAAAGGTATATCCTATGAACTCAATTGATAAAGATACTTTTAATTGAAGTTTCTAAACCTTGTGTGTCAAATTTTTCTTATATAACTACATGGGTTATGTGTGATGATCCATATGAAGAATCAAAACCATGAAACATATACAATCTAAACCCATGATAAACATTTCCTAAAGAAATAATTTTCTTAAGATGTTGTAATTATTGAATAACTACTTCATGTGGGCAAAACTCAACTATCTTGCCATCCCTAGCAAGGAAAATATTCTAAAATGCATTTATTTTTCACTTAAAATTTTCTATAGACCTTTAGCTTGAACAATTTCTTTAAATTTAATATTCTAGGTGTAATATTTGTGTGGAGTTAAGATATCAATAGTAGGATCCATACTAAAACCTTGCAACTTTGATTAGTGTTGTAAAATTTGGCCCACCAAAAAATTGAATATTTTTCTAGTTACAATTTTGACAACTTTGAAAGCTTAAGTCAACCATTTATATTACACAGATACTTTTATGAGTTTTTAGAAGTTCAAGCTTGATCAATTTTGTAAAATTATATGCAAAAAATTATGCAAGTCACTTGGAGGATAGAAAAAATAGTTAATTACAACATAATTGCAAAGTTGAAATATGTTATGAAATTTTATAGAGCTAAATGTGTTCTCTTTAGATTCGTGAAGTCTAAAATAAAAGGCTCTAAAAACTTCTTATAGTATGAAATTCCATAGTACATGGCTACCACAGATAAACAATGAAGTGTAAAAGCATTCAATTGTAGGTTTGTTAGAGTTTAGAAGTCCATAATAGTCCAAATTTTAGATTCTTTTTAGTAGTTTGGACTTAGGAATATTGATGAAGTTCCACCTTCAAAGTCCACTAATAGATTAGACTTTAGAGTCTAGATGTAGTTCAAAATTTAAGTAGTTTGCAGTTCAAATCTAGTGTATAGGTTAGATTTCCAAGCTAGCTTACAAACAATAGGAGCTTGTCTATAGTGCAAACATAGGAAAAAAACTTGGCGGCAAAAAATATTAGCTATGCGAGTTGTAAGATAGAGATAAGATTCTAGTGACAAAAAAGAATGGTTTGTTATGCTCTCTAATCTATAAGGCTAATTTATTTATTTAAAAACGTTTCTTTTTATTTTCACTACACTTGTTTTTACTATTTTAATAATTTTTTGTTTTGTAGGTATCAATAGTTATATTTTAAATTTTTAATAATTTTATATTTAAAAAATAAATAGACTTTGAATATTTTATTTATTTATAGAGATCTATATTTTGAATTTTTTTTAAAATCAAATACTCACAAAAACTTATATTGACTTTAAAGTTCTACTCACATACAACAAATAGATATAAATTATTTTAAAAAATAATTAATCAAATCTTAATAGATCATAAATTTAAAACTATTTAAAATTTCTCAATTTATATTATATTTCACGTAATATATGAATTTTATTTAACATACATTAGAAAAAACGTAATTTATAACATTTATTATGATTATAATATTTGTTATTATATTATAACATATTATGTAATTAAATATAAACAATATTTTTATATTTTACACTCAAATTAAATATTATATTTTATATTTTAAACATTGTATTTAAGAAAAAATAATTATCAAATAATTAATACAAATATAAATATATATATTTCGTTTAAAATACATTGATATTATTTTTAACAGATCATCTATCAATAACATTTTGTTTCCATAGTCCACATAGTTGTTATTTCCATAAATTATGATTACAATAGATCATCTATCTTCAACCAATCCCATAAATAACAATTCCTAAATGAAAATCTGAGTCCATAGTTCACATTTATTACACAACAAAAATTTGAAGTCAGAGATACCATATGTCTGTGAATCTTAGCAGAAAAAATTATGCCTTTACCTGTTTCTAAGCCTCTACTTATAAGCCCTTTCTCCCCTTTTTTTCCTCACCGCAGACATGTGGGATTAAAAATACTGTGCATCAAAACAAATACTGTCTTTCGGACAGCAGATCAACGTTGAGCATGGCATCAAGTTTTGCAGATAGAGAAATGATGAGATCTGACCACCTTACATTGTCGCCACTGAAATTTTGTCCATTTTGCAAATTTTATGGCTTCTAACGGTAGAAATGGAAAATTAAATTCTTCCACACGGTGGACGCAAATGGGAATAGGAAGGACACAACATATGAGAAAAAGAACCCAGACACCTAAGTAGTGTACCCTTAGAGTGTGCTAGTTAAGCCCAGCCTAAATTGCCAGCTGAGATTTCTGGGGAGGATGGAAAGACTGGATCCAAATGGAAAAACAACTCGTATGGAGATGGAAAAGGAAACGACATATTCTTACAGTTATGCACAATAATAAATTATGTATAATCTATGGCAAGAATCAGGATAATAAAGTTGTTACAGTTGTGCACAATAATAAATTATTCTTATGAGGTGAGGAGGCTTCCCCAAGAAATTTATTTTAATCTGATGACAAAGCTAAAAAATAGTCCTACATAAGCTTGGTATTTAAATATAGTTAATTTTAATCACCTTTCAAGGAATAATGAGATATTTTCTATAATTGATGAAAGCTTCAAAACCAAGATCAAGCTTAGTGATGACATATTCTTAGAGTTTACACTAAAAGGAGCTATTGAGATGAATATTAAAGAAGGTAAGAATGTGTTAATAATATTTATTACACTCTGCAATTATTAAGTGTTGGACAATTATGAAAAAATTACAAAGTGAAGTTTGAAAATAAGAAATGTACAATCTATGATAAGAATAAATGAGAATTGTTACAATTATGACTATGTCAAAGAACAAGATGTTCCCATTTAATTTTTAAGAACACAGTAGTAGTCTTGTCAATATGTCATTTGAAGATAAATTTGTTTGTGGCGTTATTGGGTTAGATTATTGATTTTTTATAGTTTGAAGCTATTAACATTTGAGAAATTAGTTTATGGTTTGCCTAAGGTTGAACAACACAAAAAGGCTTGTGAAAGTTGTTAGAAGGAAAACATGTTCTTGGAGTAGCCAATATCACTTGAAGGATAAAAAAAATTCCACAAAATGAATATGCAAATGAAAATGATTATCATAAGCAACAACAACTTGTAAAATGTACAAAAGAGCTTTGCATATAAAGGAAAAGATAAGGAGTTGAGAAGGTAAGAGTGAAATGTTTACTACCCCTCCAAGAATGAAAAATTTATAAGGATCTATGGACAAGTGTTGGGACACTTGCTGAGTCCACATGAGATGAGACAAAAAGTGAGATATCTCCCAAGTGAGCTTAAGAGTAGTGTGAATATGACTCTCCTAAATAGGTTAAAATTTAGCTAGTTTTGTAATAGCTCTTTTCATACTAACATCCCTCATTAAGTGATTGATGCAGAAGCATCCAGTGGTGTAAGGGCAATTTTGCATCACCCAAAAACAGTTAAATTTCAAGTTTCTCAATTTTTAGATGTTTTTACATTTTTGGATACCCTTTTCGTCATAATGAAATTCCCAATTTATAGTTTTTGTTTTCTATTCCCGGGTTGAAATATATTGCAGTTTTAGTTTCCCAGATTTACACTTGAAAATCTTTTGAGTTAGATTTGAGGCACTTAGAGTTCCCGGATCGGCACCAAAACTTTCTAAAATAGGCATAGCAAATTTTGAGCGCGTTATTGACTTCGAGACCTTTTCAACGGTTCAAACGGTTCGCGAATTGGAATCCCAAATCAAAAGTTATGGCCCCGGGAAGTTGGCGCACTTTCTAGAAGATACAATTGCAAATGTTCTTTTGAAATTTGAACTTCAAGTTGTAATTTTTCAGTGCCAAACCGCCTAAACTCAAATTTGAATGTTGTTTTGGCTCCAAACTAAAGAAGAGCTCTATTTATGGGCGGGTTTCTAATTTTTGGGTAACTTTTTGGGGACAAGCTCGCATATTACGAAAGGGTGATTCTGTAGCTTTTTGTAACTTGCATGTGTTATAGAACTTGGGGATTTGAGATCCTCTGCATGTAAGAAGTTCCATTTTCTGAATAATAAAATTATTCTCTTGTTTGTGGGTTATTTTCTAAGTCTCGGGTTGCACCTTCATCAGTGATACTTAGGGAGAAACCTAAAAATTGAAAATATGAGTCCTAACAACATGGACTAATAAGGTACTCATGTATAAATAAATATCTCTCACAAACAAAGAAAAGGAGAAAACAAGTGGGAATAAAATTTCTCTCCAATAGAGAGAAAGAGAAGGAATGAATGTCCTAAAAATATGTCCCATGAAGATAGAAGCATGAAAATGAAGAACTCCTAAATCATGTAGACATTGTAAAATTTTTAGAAGATAAATTGATGGTGTGTGTATTGGTATCAGAGCCTACTTGCAAATAAATCAACTTGAATTTGTAAGGGTCATGAAAATAAACTTTCAAATAGGGAATTATAGTATGATTTTGATGCTTCCATTGCATTTGTAACATCAAAAAACCTCAATAAAAAAACAAAAAACATCTAAAAACCTCAAGGAGCACTTTTGGTTTATAATTTTATGTTTTCATTTGTAAATAGTTTTAGATTTTTGTTCAAGGTTTAACTTTCTCTATAAGAATTTTTTTTGGAGCACTTTGGGGTCAAATGGACAGTTTCATGTTATGTTTGGGGTGGCTAATAACCCCTAAAATGATTATCAAATTGTTGAAATTACAATAGTTGTAAAAGGGACACATATTTTGCAAGCTATATGGCCACATGACCCTGTTATGTACTATGTAAAAAATAAAAAATAAAAAGCTCAAATTGGGTACTTGCATAGTGCATCCCAGTGCTACTGAAAGAAAGAAAAAGTTTTGTGTAGAGAAATTTCAAAAATGTGGTGCATGGAGGGCCCATTATTCCCTTTAGCTAGTTCATTCTAATATCTATGGTCCTATGCAAACATTTTTTTTTGGATAGATCATCATATTTTATTCCTTTATTGATAATTATTTATGAAAGCATTGGATTTATTTTCTTAATACCAAACATGAAGCCTTTAATACATTCAATAAGTTTAAGTCCCTTGTCGATAATGAGAGTTGTTCTAAAATAATGAACTTTGGTTCTAATTATTGATGAGAAATTTGTTTGAGTGCTTTTATAAATTATTGTAATTTTAATGACATCAAATGACAACTCACCACTACTTAGACACATGAATAACATGGTGTATTTGAAAGGAAGAACCATATAGTGTTTGAAATGGGATGGAGGATGTTACAAAAAAAATGATTACTATTTTTGGGTTGATGCACTTGCTGCAATTGTGTAGATTCTCAATCAAATCCCCCTAGTGCACTTGAAAGGATGACTCTCTATGAAGCTTGGCGTGTAAATATTAATGTTAATCATTGGAAAAAATAATTTTTGTTTAGCTTTTATTCATATAACAAATCAAAAGCCCCTTACATCTAGTGAAAGAATCCATTAAAACATCAAAGAATCCAAAACACGGCTAACTAAAATAGAGATAGCTAAAGACAACAATGATGGTAGAATTAAAAAAACATGTAAGACCTAGCTATTTGCAAAAGGATTCATGTAGAGTGATTCTAATTGGATAGGTAGTTTGGATGACTATAATTTCACATTCCATAATCATTTTTCACTTGGTTCAAGTTTAGTTACATGGTTTTCAAAGAAGCAACATACAATTCTCATGGCTCCATGATATTCTAGTCTATATGCTTAACATCAAGGGGGAGTATGTTAGAAAATATATATTGATGATAAATAATTTGCATGGAAGAAGTGATAACTCTATTTTATTTTTATTCTTTAAATTTATTCATTTATTAATAAAGGCATATGTACAATATTTTTTTAATTCTAAAATTTAATATATTAAATTGTATGGTATTTGCATGAAAAAGATAGTATAGTTTAATATTTTTCCATACTATCTCTTTAGGGTTGTAATATCTTTAAAAGGATTTCCTTGTACTATTTACTAAGCCAAAAAATGGAGTGTGTAAGTCTATGATTATATCAAGTATTATTTAGTTTTTTATTTACTCCAATTTAGAGCTATGTATGGGATTTTTTATTTTTTCAAAAAATTATTCTATAATTTGATTATTAATATGTGTTGTAAGTAATTGTTCCAATATTACCAAGAGTATAGTTCTATTTATAGATGGTTTCCCAATAAATTTTGGTTGAATAAGTGATTTCAAAATCTTTAGCTCAAATAATATCTATGTTGAAATACTTCAATGTGTCTTTATCCATGGTAACTTTTAAGTATCACACCTAGTAGAAAAATTAGTATGGACCATTGAACATTCCATAAACCAACTACTTTTTTAAATTTCAAAGAAAAAATCAAGATAAGGTCTGAAAATTTTAATTATTGTATTTGCTTTCACATACTTTAAGGTAGATTAACGATAAAAGGTGAAACTAATAGTATCCCTACCATAATGAGGGATGAAAATACCAAAAGAAAGGTAAAAATTATAATTGTTGATAAACATTAACATTGTTGAATTTAGTAATGAATTTACAGTGCTTGAAATGTTTTAGAATTTTGGGTATTTTAATTATGAGAGTAGTATTATATTTAAAGAAATGAGGATATATAAGTACAGTTGACTTCAAAGAATTTATTCATGGTTGCAAACTACAAAATAGGAATTTAAAGGCATAGATTTGTCAATAAGTTTCATTTAGACATAGTTTACTTTATATATGTATGATAGTTAAAGAGAATGAATAAATTTGAATGATAATAAATAATATTTTAAATGATTCTTTATAGGCAGGGTCATAAACATACACAAATTTAAAGGAAAATTAATTATGAGTACCAGAATCCTTGAATACAACAAAGGTACATGGCATTCTTTTTGGTATACAATTGTGTCTTTAATTATGAATACGTATAATGTGCATGTAAATAATTAGGAATATTTAATCTCTTTGTGTACAAAATGACTATGGTGAAAATTAGACACAATATTTTGTCTATTATCCTTTGATGATCTCTTTAGAGTGATACATAGTTATTTTATCGCTATCATGGGAGAAACATTTGGATTGATTATTATATACAAGAATCCATTGAGAGAATAATTTATGTTGGTTGAGGATGTTCTCTCTTGTGGCTTGCTTCAAAGGTTGATGCTATTAGAGAAAAACTTGAAAATGATGAGAAAAATATATATTTATTTTTCTATTGCTTACACAAGCAAGTGTAACTAGCATGGAATTTGTTTTTTATGCTTATGGGTTGTCAAACTATGCTTGTATTAAATAGCTAGCTTGGCTATGTTTTTTTATAAAATTTGATTCTAAATTTTATTGGCCCTTGAGTGTCTATATATTGGTGTGTGTATTGTTAAATAAGCATTGAGGTATCTTGTGAAATTGATTACACATAATTTTATAGAATGGAAATGTTGGGGCTGAAAGGATTATTGTATCTCTTGATAAATTGGTTAATTGTTCATAATCAATCAAATATACTCAAACTCATTATGTGGAAGCTACTAAATATAACCTTGGTTTAAGTAATCCATCTTGCATGCATATTCAATTTTATTTAATTTTATTGACTATAAACCAAAATGCAGATAGTTATTTCTAGTCTCTATGGAACCTATTTACTTTAAGTAAATCAAAAACCCTAGATCCCTATTTTTATTTACATATCCTATCCAATAATAAGACCAAATATGGATACAATGCTAATTATAAATGTTTGGTGATTGCAAGAATAATTGATCAAAGTAGGTAAGATTATATTTTATATGTGGTATGTTTTCTTTCCAAAGTTAGTGAAATAGAAGAAAATATGAGTTGTTGAAGTCCTTGCTAATGTAGTTTGGTTCTATGTGTTTAATGGTGATCTTATTTAGAATCAATGGAAATGCATAACTAAGTTGGACTTGATGTCTACCATGTTAGGTCCCACCCCTTCTAAATTTCAAGTGTATTATAAGAATCTTGGAATTGACTTGCTATCATATTGCAATGGAGATAATATTAACATCAATTGTAGTATGCAATATATATTTTTTTTGCATCATATCTCAATTCTAAGAGGTGGTTGGTACTTGTGTAAGTATATTGGACACTAAAATATGAAAAATAAGTTGCATCTATTCGATATGCCATTATAAATAATTTTTTAGCTTGCATTTTTTCTTTTTGAGATACTTATTTGGGTGGTTTATATTTTCTCTATTTACAAACTAGAGTAATTACACTAAAATGACTATTATTTGCTAAATTTTCTCCATTTTGAGAAGGTGGTGTCAACATGTTTTTGATAAAGGGTAAAATGGGTTTTACAGGGACCTGAAACCATAAAGTTTACAATAGAAAAGAAAGGACAGAAAAGTTCAGTAGACAAAACCGACTGCACAAAAGGAAAAGACTAGAACAAGTAGCAGCCACCTGCAAAAGACTAGAAAGGTCAAACAAAAAAGTCCAGCAGAAGAGCCAACAAAAGACCAACCGTAATCAACCTAGAGTCTTCAGGACAAACTCTATCTATGTCTCCAGGTTCTACATATCATGAATGCCCTTCTTAAATATTTGAATCATTTGCGGAGTGGGAGGAGCCTTCCTCTTCAAATTGGCCCTGGTTCTCATGGAAATGCCAGCATCCACCTCCTGATTTCTTTCGTTAATTTCCTCCAAATCAACCACCAGAGATCCTTGTTGAGCTTTGTCCAATTTCTTAGTCATGGCATTGATGATGATGGCATTGTGTCTGGCCATACGATTGTTTTCCTCGGCAATAATTTTGACAGTATTTTTCATTTTCTCCAACTCAAATTCAACATTTATGTCCTTACCAGCTTGGTACTGGGTATCAATGCTGACACTATGATCTCTTCGTTCCAACTCTTTCTTATCAAGTGCCGCAACCTTAACTCCCAACTCTTCCAATTTACTTTGAAGGGCCCATTTTTTTTATCTTTAACTCATTGATTTCATGAAAAGCCCATTTCGAAAGTTTGAAATGGTTATCAGCATTATTTCTAGCTAAATCCAAAAAATCCATAGAGGGATCTCTATTAGTGTTGCAACAAGTATTAGCAGGGTCAAGAGTAACATGGGAACCAGTTTTAGCATTTCTATCCAACGACGGGGCAGTAGAAAGCTCAGAATTATTAGCACCAGACTCCTCAGATCCAGGAGAATCTTCAGAGTACGAGACAAGGTTTTTAGCCAGAGGATTCTTATCAATACTTCTAGTTTTAAGGGAAGGGATTCCCGATTTAGGCACAACACAACCTTTCACAGTAAGGGGGTTAGGGATAATCTTACCAGTTTGGACAACGAGTGGGCACAAGCTCGTTCTAGCCGGACTTAAATTGGGAAAAAACCTCGAGCAACTGGGTTCTGTATCATCATCCTTAGAATCAGGGGAGGCTTCCAAATTAGCAGGGACAGGCATTTTTTGATAATGTTCAACAATTAATCTAATCAGGCTAGTATGCAAAATAGGGAATCTTCTAGGGTTTTTCTTGTGGTCATCCAAGCTTTTTCTCAAAGAACAAAGAAGATAGTAGGGGAAAGAAACCTTGACCTTGAAGCAGAAGTGGTTGAGTAGGGAAAAGTGATAACCGTAGACCTTGGTGAAGCGACCATCCATAGTTATGTACTCCATGATAACACGAAGAACCTTTCTCCATAGAGCTTTTATGATGTTGGCTTCAAAGTAGCTATTAGCAATTTTCACCAAATTCAGTCTCTCCTCTTTTTTTGGAAATCTGACGATGGCTTCATTCGAGAAAACCCTATCCTTGAAATTTTTTTCCCCAACAGTAGACATTCCTGTCACTTTAGCTATAAGATCTTCGTTGAGCTTAACTTTCCTACCAAAAAGGGTAAGAATCCCATTATCCCAATTTTTCTCAAAAAGATCTGTAGCCTCCTGATTAGAACCATGGAGTTTCTCTAGAAAAGGAAGTAAACCCCCACTTTTAACTTTTTCCCAAGCCTTAGCATTTCTTGTGTGCATCTCAAAGCTATCTGACTCAATTCTTTTCCTATCTCCACCCATCTTGGCAAGCACAGTGGAGCAGACAAAGATGAGAACGTTACTAGAACTGGTACCGCCAAATCTAAGAACCCACAAAGCATGCTAGGCCACCTTGTAGACTAAGCAACTAAGCTCGGTCCCATACAATCTAATGATTGTGATGTGATAATTCCATCTTGTCCTCATTAAAGAAATGACATGCCTCTTGTCCATGTGATTCATCATAACTCAATAAAGCTTGGACATTAACACTTGGATCACTAAAATTTAGCCAAGTGCTATGTTCATTACTCCTAACCCCTTCATTAGTAAAAAAATCTGCTACAACAATGGCTTCTCTATAGGCATGTGAAATCTTTATGTTGTCAAACTTAGCTAAAGTTGAGATGGCATCATCAATCCATGACTTTATTGTCCATGAGGGGGGGACTTACCAAGAAGACAATCAATAATATTTTTGGAATCTCCTTCAAGCCAAAGGGTTTTAAAATTAAGACTTTGGGCCAAATTTATAATATAAAAAGCACCAATAGCCTTGGCCAGGGGATTGGTTTGGGAACCTAGAGGAGTAGCCGTCACACCTAGAAAGTTTCCAAAGGAGTCCCTTATGACTCCACCACAACCCGTCGCCCCCAGATTACCTTTAGCCATACCATTGAAGTTAGCTTTGACCCATCCATTAGGCAGAAAAGACCAGCGGACACCCTCTCTATCCTTCTTAAACTTTTAGGGGCACAAGGAAAATCAAGACTTATATTCCATTCCTTGGCAACAATAAGATCATATGGCGAATGAGCCACTTTCTCAGAATTGCTAACCTTTTGGGAGATAGCAATGACATTTTCTTTCAGGAACTTGATTATTTTATCAAAAACAATGTCCACCGAAGCTTCTTTATCTCTATAAATTCTATTGTTGCATTCTTTCCAAAGACCCCAAGTGACATGAGGGAAAGAAAAATCCCATAAAAACCAGAGAATAGGATTGTGAGTAGGGGATTTCCATTGAAGGAATAAGTCTTCAGTAGATGAGCGAAAAACCCATGAAAGTTGCCAATGATTAATTATTTTTCCCCAGAAAGAGGCAGCAAAAGGACAATGAAGGAACAAATGACACACTGACTCTGCCTCCATCTTACCAAGAAAACATCTATTAGGTATTTGAAAGCCGCATTTGCAAAGGTTATCAACCGTAAGCACCTTGTTTTGGAGAAGGATCTAGAAAAAAAATGTTGATTTTAGGGATCAAATGTCTAAGCCAAGCCTTCGACCAAAAAGGAGGAGAACCCTTGGAAGAAGTAACCCTAGCAAAGGCAGACAAAACATAATAGTTACCTGAGGGTTCATCAGTCTAGACAAGATGATCATCCAACTGATCAAAGAAAAGTCTAACATCCAACAAAGAAGACTGAATAGGAGCAAGAGCCTGACTGATACTACACAGATCCACCCATTTTCCATTCACTCTATAGTCTTTCACAAAAGAACCAAAATGAGCTTTACAATTCTCTGCCCATCCACTAAAGGAGTTAATTTTAATAAAGGGCTCCTTAAACAACCATCTATCCTAGAATCTGGTTTGGTTTCCACTTCTAACTTGCCACCCTGTTCCAGAGTCAACAATTTTTTTCCCAGTGATCAGATTATTCCAGCAAGTTGAACCTCTGGGAAGAAGATGGGATTCCTTCAGCATTATAAGAGACCTAATGCTCTCTAGATATTTACTAGCTAGGATATCAGTCCATTTTCCTGAAGATAAAAAAATTCTCCATATTTGTTTTGCTAGAAGAATCTTGTTAACCGTTCTAATTCTTCTAAGACCTAATCCTTCGGCCTTTTTTGGTCTGCACACAAGTTCCCATCCTATTAAAGGTAGTCTTTTTTATTTTCTTCAACCCCCGACCAAAGAAATATTTTTTGAATATTTTCTATAGCATCCGCAAACTTAGCAAGAATCTTAAAGAGGCTTATAGCATAGATTGGCAAGTTATGAAGAGATGCTTTGAGGAGTTGAAGTTTACTAGCTTGACTTAGTAGAGCTCCTTTCCAACCAGCAAGCTTCTTGATAAACCTCTCGACCAAAGAAATCCAAAAGGATTCAGGGGGTTTAAGGCTTAAGGGTAAGCCAAGATAGGTGGCAGGCAAAGATTCCACCCTACAACCAAGGATTCTGGCAATTTTATTCTGCTTATGAGCCAGGGTGTTGAAGAAGAAAAGAGAACTTTTTTGATTATTAATCAACTGACCAGACACTCTCCCATATTTATCGAGCAGAGATTTCAAAGTTTTTCCTTCCAAAACTAAGAATTTACCCAAAAGCATTGTGTCATCAAAAAATTGTTGATGAGAGCAAACCAGGTTAGGGCGGGTGCATGGAGATGGGTAGCAAATTTGTGGCCACTTTCAAAAAAAGTTTTGAAAAGTCATAACGTGAATGCGCTATAACGCGAGCGCGTTATAACACACTCACATTATAGCTTTTTGTGCTGATCCTGAGGCTAGGCCACAATGAGCCCATAACGTGAGCGTGTTATAATGCGCTCGCGTTATTACATGTTAAAAGAAAAAAAATGAAACTCATTCATTCTTGCTAAAACGGTCATGTCTATACTTCTTCAAAATGCGCTCATGTTATGAGAAATTTAGTTTTTTTATAGATTTATTTTCTCTCTTTGTCTATACTCACTCCCACTCTCTTCC
>VDFB02276693.1:122921-147285 GCA_007258455.2 Sequoia sempervirens
CTCTCCCACTCCCACCCTCTCTCCCACTCCCACCCTCTCTCGCCCTCTCTCCCATAAGCATAAATACATACATATAGGCATACATGCATGCATGCATACATACATACATACATACATGACACACCAACATACATATACATACAAACATATGAACAACCATTCAAAAAACTGACATTTAACTAAAGGAATAAATAACGCGAGCGTGTTGTTTTTTGCTAGAAACATTCCATGGAGAAGGAAAAAGTGAAAACTAATAAATAACACGAGTGCGTTATATTTTGCTTTGGGAATCCCCGAGCCTTAGCTTTGGTATTTTTGGGTTCATGCTCACCGTTAGGATTGCATTTGGTTCAATATCAACAAAATCGAACACATGGGTAATGTTAAGTTCTCTCTTAGCTTTCCAACGATATAATTTTTTTCACTTTCTGACAATGTTAGGCCTTTCATCCATAATTTCTTTTGTTTGTATGTCTTTTTTTGTCAAAAAGCAGTGTTTTTTTTTCATTATAAATTAACCGTTCATCAAAATTTCAAATAAATTACATTTTTAGAAACTAGATTCCATTCTACAAATTTTAAAAAATAAAAATTTAAAAAAATATGTTACTTTCCAAAATTTGTACGGGGAGCACGGCCAAAATTCTGATTTTTAGGAAGTGCCCACTTAGAAAATTAGTAAAAAATCAAATATTCATTAAAAAATTATCAAAAAAATTGTGCATCAACTAGATGCTGTTAGCTAACTTCTGACTGTAGCGATTTTAAAAATACTAAAAAAATGTTCACCGTGCTTAGGTCGTACAAGAGTTGCTATATTATGTTTTTCTAACAAAAACAACACCAATTTGTGTACATCTCTTTGTTGAACCCCTTAATATCAACCATTTTCAAAATAAATTAGTAGTTTAGAAAGTAGACTCAGAGCACTTCCATCCTTGTTTTTGTTGCATCTCAAAATTTTGAGTGTAACTATCCTCAATTTCATGTCCAACGTCAACATTTCCTGATTTCAAAAAAAAAGTGGCCACTTAAGCTCCCTTTTTGGGAACCATCTTGGTGCACTTACCCGTTACTTGAGGAAGGATTGATACCAAGAAGGGATCTATTATCAATCAACCTTTTCAAATTTCTTCCAAGACTTTAAGCCATGATAGTGAATAATATAGGAGAAAAAGGATCACCTTGTCTTAGACCTCTGGAACTTTGGAAGAAAGTCGTAGGGGATCCATTCAGCAAAACAGAAATAGAAGCAGTAGACACTAGCTGTTCCACCATTTGAAGAACCCTGTTGCAAAATCCGAAAGCCTTTAAAATTTTAAATAAGAAAATCTAGTCAACTTTGTCATAGGCTTTTGAGATATCAAGCTTTAACTAAAAGCCTTCAGTCTTAGATTCAACCAAGGAATGGATATTCTCATGCACAAAAACAATAGAGTCAAGGATTTGTCTTCCAGGGACAAATCCATTCTATTGAGGTGAAATCAAAGTAGGCAAGAGAAATAAGAATCTTGAAGTCAAAACCTTCGAAATGATTTTATAGATAAAGTTGCAGAGGCTTATGGGTCTGAAGGTCTCAAAGTTCATCACCCTAGGCTTCTTAGGAATTAGAACCAAGAAAGTGGCATTGAATTCTTTTAGGAGACTTCTGGAACCAAAAAGTTCTTTAACAACATTCACAACATCGTCTCCAACAATCTCCCAGAACCATTGGAAGAAAAACAAAGGGAACCCATTCGGACCCAGAACTTTACTCCCATCAAAAGAGAAAACAACCTTCTTGACTTCGTCATTGGTAGGAATAGTAGACATCATAGAGTTATTTTCCTGATTGATAACTTTAGGTATAGCCTCAATTAAATGATCCTGATCATTTTGGTTATTTTCATCATTTTCAGAAAGAAGATTTTTAAAGAATAAAACAACATGCTTTCTAATGTCCTCCTCCTCCTCATATCTCATACCATTCACATCAATCTAAGATATTCTGTTGACAGCTCTATGTTTTGAGGCCGATAAATGAAAGTACCTAGTATTTTTGTCACCTGCAGATAACCATAGAGCTCTAGATCTTTGCCTCCAGAACTCCTCTTCCCTTCCAATAATGTCATGCAACTTATTGAGTAGCTCATTTTCTCTTTCCTTTGTATCATTCACATATCCCTCCTGTATTTTATATTGAATCTCCCCCAGATCCATCTGAAGATCATATTTGATCCTGAAGATGTTCCCAAAGGACTCTTTTTTCCATTTTTTTAAGTTACATTTTACTTCCCTTAATTTTTTAGCTATTCTAAACATAGCTGTGCTGGAGATACTTATGTTCCACCATTTCCTAATTTCCTCTTTGAAAGCAGGATGAGAAAACCACATTTTTTCAACTCTGAAAGGGATATTTTTCTTCTTTTTTATAGGATCCGCAACAAAACTAATAGGGAAGTGATTATATCCAATCCTAGAGAGAGCTTTAAGAGAACAGTAATAAACAAAAAACCAATGATTAGAAACTAAAGATCTATCTAATCTGACTTGTATAAGATCCATCCCCTTTCTGTGATTTGACCAGGTAAAGGAAGCTCCATGTAAATCCATATCAATCAGCCCCTGGTTGTCAATGAAACTTTGAAGATCCTCTTTACTCTCCTCATTGATATGGGAACCTCCAAATTTTTCTTCATTCATTAAGGGTGTATTAAAGTCACACATAACAACGCAAGACTCTCTATCAAAAATCCTCCTAAAGGCAACCAGCTCCATCCAGAAGGATTTTTTAAGACCTTTTCCATTGGGGGCATAGATGTTCAATGGATCCAACTGAAATTATCCCTAATATGTGTGAATCTAGTAGCAATATGGTTCGTACCTTCCAAAATTGGATCCCCTTTGATTATGTGACAATTCTAGAAAGTAGCAATACCTCCCGAAGCACCATTAGAGTTGTTTCCATGAGTACTACAATTCTGAAATAGTTTCAACTTTTCAACTTTTTCTTTAGACATTTTCGTCTCCTCAATAAGAAGTATATCAGGCTTGTGATCTCTGACAAAATTGTGTAGAACATCCTGCTTGTGGGGACTATTAAGTCCCCTGATATTCCAAGACATAATGTTCATTAATTACCAGGGGAGTTGAGGCACTTCGGGATGGTTTTTTGAGATTCATCCGCAATATCCTAAAAACTGTTATGCTCTCTTGTCCATTTAAAAGATTTTTTCCCTCGAGAGTTCTTTGTTGCTCCACAGTCTACCTTTGCTTTTGATTTGGTAGAAATACCACTTGGAGTCTTCCATTGTTTGTTTTTATTTTTCTTTTTCTTTGATAAGATCTCTTCTTTATCTGTCTCTTCTTGACTATCCGTCTCTTTACTAGATTCCCATTCCTTATCAGTAAGGAGCCTTTGTTCCCAGGGTAATGTCTCCATGATACCATTCAAATGAAAAGTTGAAAAGTTGCTAGAGAGTTCAGTAGAATGGTCTGGATTATCGAGGGAATCCTTAACAAATTCCAAGGATTTAGGATATGTAAAGTGATCTACACCCGAAGGAAAAAGACCTTTAGGGGAAGGGTGTGGGAGAGGGATGTTCAGCTCCAAAGATAGCCCCTGAATGGGAATATCCTCCAAACATGGGGTCCCATCATTTTTCTCAACTGGGGTCAGCTCTTGGGAAAAGGGGTAAGCTTCATGATTTGGTTTTTCTTCCCCAACCGTCCGATCTTCACTGGATTCTTTTTCCTTAATAGGTAAGGTATTCACAAGATCCTTTTGCTGGGGTTCCAGTGGATCCTCACCATTTTTTTCCATAACCACTTCAGCCTCATTAGAAGTTCTTTGACCATTAGACTCTTTATTTTCAAGGTAGTCTCCTCCTGATTTATTTTGCCAAACATATTTCAAAGAACCTGCTAGTTTCTTTTTCTCTTTGGTGGCATTTAAAGGGCATTTCTTAGCCTAGTGCCCAGATTTTCTACATTTGAAACAAGCAAAAGGTATGGTTTCAAACTGTATGTCTTGCGACCAGGATCCCAGTTTCGACTAAATATCGATCGATGAGGGAAGGTTAGTATTTTGAGAGACCCCAACACATATTCTTGCAAAAACCAACCTCTTTCTAGCAGCTGTCATAGAGTCAATAGAAAGGAACTCTCCAAAGGAACTCACAATACCATAAAAGACATCCTCATTCCAGTATTCCAGGGGAAGGCTCATAAATCTGACCCATACTGGGACATTCTCAAAAATAGAGTCTGAAAGGTCCAGATTAGAGGACCACTTCTTTAGAGCCAGGGAAGATTTCCCTATAACCCAAGGACCCCCACTTCTAACCACCAAGATATCCTCTCTGCAAGTGAACTCAAACGCAAAGAAACCCTTTGGAAGAGTAGCAACTGATACTTTTCTGTTAGTTCTCCATTTTTTTTAACAAACTCCCTAACCACTTAAATATTTGGTCTAGGGCCCATAAATTTCCCAACTAGGGTTCTTTCCATTAAAGCAATATTATGATCAATTAACAAATCTGGCACATAAATTGCAAACTTACCTTTATCTGGGAAAGATATATTTTGCATCAGAGGGAAAGATGACTTTCCATTTGGTTTTACCCCAAACAGAGAAGTCCAGGGTTTGCGATTACCTCCAATGCCACCAGTGGTCCCCACCGCATCTTTGGATTTTTCATTTTTTTGACCGGCAGAGGAACCCATAGGAATAACCTCTGGAATATCCTTTCCACCCGGTTCCACCAGGATTTTGTTTCTGGAGTCCACATCATCCTGATTATCCTCACCTTGCTTCTTACTCAATACCAACGCCTGATCCGCCTGAGACTTCTCAGATCTAGCTCTGCTTCCATTTCCATCGCTTGGATTTTCAAAATCCTTCTTTTCTCGCCCGTGCCCGCACTTGTGTGCCTCCATGCTCTATGAGTTTTTGCAATTGTCAACATGTTTCTTGGAGCATGTAGCATCAATTGTAAAAATATATTTTTAACATCATAAATTATGGTTGTTGACATTAAGGAACTTGAACTAGCTATGTGTGATGAAAATCCCATTAATAACTTACATCTAAATTTTTTCTGTTTAAATCATTAGTATATTCTTACTTGGTATAAATTGTATGAACTTTTCATTTAATCTTATTTTAACTTTTTTTCATTCCTCTACCACATGCTATGGTTACTAGTGAAAAAAATTAATAAAGAAAGAATTTTTTTTTAGAGATAATCTTGTTAGTGGGGTCACTAATTATAAAAACTAATTAAATGTATAAAAAATTTGGATACCTTTATTCTTTTAGCCAAATGAGTTAAAATTGATAGGTCACTTTTCCAAGCATCCACTCTTCAAAACTGCCATTCCTTAACATGACAATTATAAAAGGGTCACATCTTAACCCAAGTCTAAAATGAGGGCTTAAAATGACACCTAACCCTAGGTATTCAACTTAGGGTCCCAAAACCCATAAAATACATAAAAGAAATATTTTTATAACCCTATAAAAACCCCTAAAAACTTAGCCCAAAATTTGACAACAAGGATGCGAACACAACTCCAAAATTCAACCTAATGGCCTCATTGACTTTACAACATTAAAAATCATTCATGTTCATATTACAAATAAAATACATTACAAATGACAATATAGTCCTTCCAAATGGACTATAGTCTAGTTTCATAGTTTGACCACATTAGGGTTCCCTTGAAGACCTTTGTTCCACTGGCCATGGAATCAACCTAAAAACTCAATTTCACACATTAATATATTCATGTAATAATTATAGCTGAAGAAAAATAGTTAAAAACATACATAAGTATGCACATGATCATTAATCAATCTCATACATTACTTGATAAAATATTACCATAACATTTAATCATTTATTTTTATCTTAGTCAATGTAATTCTCAAAAATAGAAATTGTTTAGAGTTGCCCATTCAGTAAACACCTGATAGATGATGCACACAACATGACTTAACTCATCCTAGATAAACAAGGTATTAAATTGAACAATCTTATGTTAAGTGCATGGAATTTAAGATTCCTAATTAACCTTTCATACGCACACATTGTCAATGCATAATTAAGATTATTTGAAATATGTCAATTATCATCATCCTTTGCAATAAGCCAAGTTATTTTAAACAACATACCATTGTTTTATTTAGTATACTTATAGGGTTATAAGCCTCCACCTAAATAACCAAGGATTAGTAATCAAGTAATTATTTTCCCAATAGAACCCATTTAATATTGACATGCTAGGGTGGGCATCACATCCCGTCCCCCACCCCCATAAGACTAAACCTCCTCTTGGAAGTCAAAAAGGAGGTAAGACACCCATTCTCAAGCCAATCTAGCATGGTGAAATGGTTAAAATTCATCCTTAAACAAGTAGTAAGATAAACACAACATAGTCAATTTGATGCAAGAGAGTTCTTGCAACTCTCAACACACTCAACATACAATAAATAAAATTCTAAAATTTAATTGAGACAATTTTAAATCAACAACACATATGATGATTTTCATTCATCCAATGTCTCCTGCAACTCATGAAATCATAATAAAAATGTAAGTATAACATATGCAACCCTCTGAACTAATGAAGAACATTAAAAATCAACTCCTATGATCTGCTACAGGAAATAAGATCATCTACAAGTGATTCCTCTTCAATCGCTTAACTTCTTACAATTTCTCTCTTCTCCACCTGCAGATTCCTTCTAGAATCAATTGTACAATGCACCAATGAACTTGCCACCTACAAAACCAAGTTTGAAAACAAATCCCAAGGAAAAGCCACACCCAACCTTTGCAACTCCAAATTTTGGAGCTGAAAAATTATAACATAGTGTAAAATCAATTCTTCTTGCCACCACTATCTCTTGCAACTAGAAACTCTCCAACTCCGTACCCCTACCTAGAAAATCAATAAATTTTCATAAATTATAAATTTTAACTCTTCAATGCATGTTTGCACAACTTCCAGGAAGACATGCCTCCACTAGCCGACACATTCATTCTCTTCCTTCATAAATAGGAATTCAAATTTAAATTTTCCCAACATGCACATCATGGGTGTCCCATTCCTGCTTGTAGAAATAAGGAAAATTAAATAATATGTAATCATTTCATAACCCCCAAGAAATCCCATGCCCAAGTTTGATTTTTGGCATTTTAACTTTTAAATTATAATTTTCAGCATTTTCCCAATAGAACTTTGCAATCAAAATTTTGTCCAATTATTCAAATTTTGATTTTTTGGACAAGAAAATCAAAACATGACACAAAACATTAGTCCAAGCCAAGCCACATCAAAATTTAATTCTTTTTGATTGATACAAGATTGTCTTCAACCACAAATGCTCCTACATTATAATTAGAATGATCAACACTAAATAAACATCCTAAGGGTTATTTCCCTCAATAGGAGGAACGCCTCATCACAAAAACATAGGTATTAATACACACCAATCATAGGATGAGGTCAACATGACCCATATAAGTCACAAATGCTTGCTACATACAAGAGGAACAAGTCATCCTACAAGGGTTATAGTTCACTTATTTGCTTTGTTATCACCAACCAACTTATAAATTATCCAACAACTACTTGCTAAGGAAAGAGTCTCAAATAGACCTTACCCTCAAAACAACCTATACACAACATCATGTCATGAAAGAAACATACTCATCTTGACCTTGCAGTCATTTAATTTCTTCAAACAATTATTATTCTCTAACAATGGTTTCTCACCCATACTTCTAAATTAATAAAGCCAACACATGGATCATTACAAAAATAACTTACGTGACTCACATCACAAGGGTCATATAATGGGTTTATGAGGAGGACTAGCACCAACATACTTAGTGCATAACTATAAAACTATAGGCCATTGATCTATACATCCGAATAACCATGCAAGTGTCGATCCCAATGAAGCAACATCTAAATAATCATCATATTTGTTGGGAATGCAAGGTTTGCAAGGAGGAAGAATATTGCTTTTTTACTCTAAATATGCCTTGGATGTTAGTCAACTTCAGTGTTGCAGCCAAAAAATCTCTTGGTATTTCTCTTGGTGTGTCTTTATAAATTACGGGTCAAACCTCGAACCAAAAAATATAGTGCCGACTGAAAACTAAAGAAGTGAGAAAATTAAACACTGTAATCATCAAAACAAATGGAAAAATCTGAACATAGAAAGAAAACAATTTGATGAATATTAGCATAATTAGTTATATGGTATATTACATTGTATGTTCGGGTGTAACTAGCGAGTGTATACAGGTGTAACTGGCAAGTATATACAGTTAAGTAACTGTTCAACTACTTGCCTTCTTTTTTGTATAAATGCACTTGATAAATGAATAACATTCACCACGATATTCAGATCCTTCATATTTGCCAACATATGGTATTAGAGCCGATGGCATTGAAATTTGGCACAAGTTTGAGCCAAGGATGAAATGCATCTACGTGAAAATGCTTGTGCAAATCGAGACTATTTTATGTGCCTAGGCGTTGACGCGAGACTTGCTATTCTTGTTCCTGTGATTGATAGGAGGTGTTGCAGAGAAGGTTGCTAGAGATGGCATAAAGAATGTCATGGTGTAAGGTGTATGAGGACTATGAAAAATATTCCAGTTTTTAGGCAGGCGTGTTATATTGTGTCAAAGATTGAATAATGTTTTATTGTCTAATGCCACCCACCCAGGAGTAGAAGGGTGTGAAAGTAGAAGAGAAAATATAGAGTTTTCAGTAAGAAATAATATATTTTGTATTTGAAATGGCACATGAAGATAATATTTAGGAGAGATATAAAAAAATTCAAGGCAAAGAATATGAACTACTGGATTGAATGGGTGTTGAATTGTTTGATAAAATTCCTCTAAGAAATTTAGGGAAAAACATAATATCTAATGTGGAGGACTAAATATGGAGGTCAGGAAGATGAGGACCCACCAAATGTTCCAATCAAGAGTGGGATAATCATTCATTTCCAAAATATGAGGACTCCTAAACGGCTACATAATCATCTTCATGCATATCCTAATGTGGTAACTTGGAGGTAAGTTGTTTCTCAAGAGAAGATGCAACTCAAATCGGTTGTATGAGTATTGTAAGATGTCAAGAATTTGATATATCTTCTCTGAGATGTGTCAATCAAGTAATCTATATTCTTACTACCAACGTCTAGGAAATTGCATTTCAAAATATTGAAATAGTTATAGAGTGTCTTGTAGATGAGTTTACCAATGGATCTTCAAACAGTTATGCTTGGATTTTCTGGGCCATCTTTTCTATTATTGACATGAGGCCTCCAAAGACTTGTCTAAGATATTAAATGGATGGTTTTCTAGCGAGCTTATGAGACTGTAATCGAGAATTATACCCTTTCAAGGGTCATCAAACAACTTGATGGAGCCATGTGTTTGGAGAGCTCAATATGGATTGTTGTTGAATAATTCAGGAATCTGCAATTCAAGAGTTCATGGGAGGAAGAACTTAGGAATTCAACTAGGGGCTACACCTTTTCGGAGGGTCACGAGGTAGCTTGATGGAGTTCCACCTAATTTAGGATTCGTTTCTTCAAGGAAGATCTTCACAAATATGTATATATGTTTTGTAATCAACAAATTTTGTTATGTAAGCCTTAAGGGGGGGTCCCTTGGCAAAGTGAATTAGAGCTTTGAAGGGTACAAATGTGGGAACAATGTAATAAGGGGGGGAATGTTAGAATAATTAGTTATATGATATATTACATTGTATGTTCAAGTGTAACTAGCAAGTGTATACAGGTGTAATTGGAAAGTGTATATAGTTAAGTAACTATTCAATTGCTTGCCTTCTCTCTTGATATTTAGATCCTTCATATTTGCCAACAATAAAGAGGAAAAGTATTGATTCACCGCTGATATAAAAGCATACTGATTTATTAAAGTTGGCCTTTAATGGCTAATATAAAATGCAAGGGATTATTTTGGCCACAATGATTGTAGCAGACATGAGAGCAATGAGATTCAATTTTTCTTCCTTCATGCCAAACATAGAGGAAATAAATTACTCAGTATGCATCATAAATATGACTCTCACTATAGCTCTAAATCTTAAATCATGAGCATTACAACAAAAAAATTCTAAAAATTAAAAAAAAAATCCTTGGATCTAAGAAATTGATTACTATTCTAATTACTATCCTTAGGGGAATGAACTTGTTGAACCTTAGGCTAAAAATATGAAACTAGTATAAAAAATCTCATCATATCCTTCTTTCAAATTTAATAATCATTATGTTTCTTATGTATTCAAAAAATAAATCTAATTAAAATACAAGGAGTCTAAGTTAATACTAGAGAGAATTAATTATTACAAAATAACCCAAATATCAAGTGATTTTCTCGTCAATACAAACATTGACATAACTTTGACTATCACTAACTACTAACTCATGTCATGTATGAAGCAAAGGAAGATAAAGTACTGAGGATAAAAATAGTGGATGGATAAAAATATCACACAAAAAACAATTTAAAATAATATTAGTTATTCAATCTATACAACTATTAATATAAATTATTTGACATGTATAAATGTGATATTTCAAGTCTAGGTTGTGGGGAACAAGTTCAACTTATTTGAAATATACATACTCCTAAACTATTTTTCTTGGGAAGAATTCTCTGAAGTCTAGTATATGTCCATAAGCTCAAATTATTTTAAATGGTTGAGATATTTCTTTAATTGTACAATTTTTTCTAATCTTATAAATTTTTCCATTGATAAAAGTTATGATACAAGTTTGGTTGATGTTCTCCATAACTTGTTCATTGACAAGCTATATAAATTATCTATTCTTAATGGTATAGATGAAAGGGTAATTTCCTCAAGTCCTTTGAGTCTAGTGTGTCTCATCACGCCCTCCCAATATTTTTTCATTTATATATCCTCCTTATTTAGCTTTTCTCTTTGGCATGCCTTTCTCCATTGCTAATATTGAGCCTCGACATTGCTAATATTGAGCCTCTTCTAATCTCCATTTATAATCTTTTTCCCCCACTAGGAATGTTTATATGGATTATTTTATTTCTTCCCACCCCACTAGTGTTGAAACTACTTTCATTCCTCATACTAGAATAGTGCTACGACTAACTTTAATCCCATTAGTACTATAACTACTTCCATTATTGCTTCTCAAAGTTGTATGAGATCTAGAAAAATAGGGTCTCATTATTGTGTGCACATATACTTGTTGAATATGGTCTAGACCTATGTTATGGATTTTTTTGTAAGATGAGGCATAAATAGCTATACATTGCAATTCAATAATTCAACTCATAATTTAGTTGACAAGGCCTTGCAAAATTTTCTCACCACAATGGCCTATCTAATTATATAGTTGGGGAGGTCATTGGTTGTTGGAAGGTTCTAAGTGAAAATGTTCGCCACCAACAGGTTTCAAGAAAAATGCCCAATTCCATTTTTAAATTTTTTATTTCTATTAGTTTTGGTGAAACATATTTGATTGTGTAGACATGTAAAAATTCCTAACACATATCACACATCCTGAAACTGCATTTTCCATTATTAGTATCATTTCACTTCATTAGCATCATTAATCCCCTTTTTACATAATTTTTATCGATATCATAATCATTTCTATCATTTAACCCTATTTGCCTCTATTAATTAAATACTTTTGAATTGTTTAATTAATTCACTATTTTATCACAAATTCAACCTCATTCCTCTTGATTAATTAAATAAACATTAATTATTTAATTATGTCACTAACTTAACTTATTCTTATGTTCTAGTTAAATAGTTATCAAATTAATTATTTAATTAAATATCAAATTCCCTTCTAATATTAAATAATTATCTTTAAATTATTTAATTAAATCACTTATCATCATGCATGAATTAAATAATTATCTTTAATTATTTTATTATCTTAATTTCCTTCAAAATATCTTGACTTAACTTATCTCAAATATCATCCATTAATAAATAAACAATTTGTTTATTAATCAATCTTATCTTTGCATGTTCCTCAAGTGACTAATATCTTTAATTAATTATCTTATCATGCAAAAAAGAAAGCTCATCTTCTATCTCAATCTTATTTAATTATTAATTAATTATTTAATTAATTATATCATGCTTTATTTCCTCAAATCTTAAATGACTCTCTCTCTCAATCAAGTGATATTGATTGACTAGTCTTCTAATCAATCAATTGACTTAATTCTCCAATCCATATATCATGCAACCAATTAACTAGAATCCTATAGCCAATTGCAATCAGTTAATTGGGAAATCAATTCCTCTAATTTATTTTGAGCCTTTGATCTCAAATCAACACCTCTTAATCTAGATTTTTGATCTAATTTCCAAAAATATATAAAATCTCCCTTCAACTTTCTCATTCATCACCTAGAATTTTCATCTGCTAAGTTATTTTCATCTTGAGCATTTATCTTGAGAGTGTTATTATAGCATCTAGATCATCTTATATCAAGCTTTTGCAATCTATCATGGAGGATTTTGTGTTGAAGAAATAAGAAATATCAACCAACACAGGTTACTCCAAAATGGGATGGTAAGATTTTTCTTGTTTTTAGATTTAATTGTGTCATTGATTTGATTAACCTTTGTTTAAATTTATAACTTGTTTGCAATCATATCTCATTTATATGTGGGTTCATTGTTAAAAGTCATACCATATTTTCCCCTTGCAAATTGAACATGTTTTCTAGAATGTGTTCAATTAAACACCTTATGCCATATATGCTCCACATTGGAGCCACTTGGTTTCAACCAAAATCTATTCAATCGAATATGTTTCACCTAAAACCGTCTCACTAAAAATAATTTAATTAAATTCAAAAGTGTGACATAGGTCTATGCTTTTAGCCATATGTGTTTATATAAATTTATATACTTTTATATAGCTATACACACGTATATATATAAATTTATATGAACATATATAATTGTGTACACATAAATATTTGTACAAATTATTTTATATCAAGATATAATGTTATAAATATTATTTAAATTTTTTATGTTTACACATTGTGTAGTTGCCTTAATTATATTTTTGACACAATATTTCCCTATCTATCTAAGGATAACCCTAATGCTATTTATGTTGGGTTCTCATATCCACCTCTTGTTTGTATTTTATTTCTTAGCTAGTCTCTATGTTACTATCATTAAAATTCTTGATTTGAATGTTTAACAAGACTTTCTATGCTATGTGACTATCATTCATACATTAGACAAGTCTGTAAGTGTTCACCATGAGATTGTTACCATTAAAACTCCAATGAAACCAATAAATAAATATCTTGAAAGTTATTTTGGAGTATCTTCAACTTAACAATCGTTCTTGAAGCATTGAAAGCTTTTATTATCTTTCAAAATAATATTTGGTCCCGAGAATTTAAATTTAAAGGATGAAAAGAAGGTAGTTCAGAATGAAGGATTGAACAAGGATCATTGGATATATGCCCTATCTTGAATGCACCATTAGGTTCCCTTTAGTAGATCACTAATTACCTTATATTTTCTCAATACTAGATTGGAGCTAAAATCGATAGTTTGGTATGTGTTGAAAATCCTCACCTAGCTATCATGGTATAGTTACAATTGGCGAGTAGGAACAATAACCCTTATAAAATCTATATGAGATTTTTGTTTTGGTGTGTAACACCTGTAATACCCCTCATTTTGTTGTTTGGACTTGATATTTTTTTGTGGTTTTTGCTTGATTCTTTGAGACCTTGATAGTTACTATTTATTGGTTGGATGGGTGGATTAGATAGTTTAGACTGATTGATGATTACGCTACTTCATTTGATGAGATGGATATTATGATATGACATTATGGTTACATTTGGTTTAGAGATGTTTAATTTGATTTCAGTAGTATATTGTGATGCAGTGGATTATTAATCATTCTATGATGATATGATGTGATTAGTTTAGTTTAGCAATGCTACTTTATATTTAATGTTGTAATTGTTAGTATAGTTTTGGTGAGGGGACAGTGTAGCACCACTCATTTACGAGTGCCCTGCTATGCTACAATTCCTTCTCACAGTATGATGTTTTGATTATATATAGACATGTTGTACACAACCTTGTTTGTATGCAAGAATTGCAGGAATAGAGTCTCGATTCCACTTGCTTCAACAGGATAGGGCGAGCATCAATTTAACCCAACAGGCATGAAGTTGAAACAAATATGACATGGAAGTCACCCCATCCCATGTTTGTCAAACCATCTTATGTTTAGTGGTATTGTGCGTCTTTGACCTTTGTCATTTTGCATTTTATTATAGTGTTTTTGTGTGAGTGTACTTTTGATATTTATTTTACATTGGTGTTTTCTATGATGTAATTTAAATAATCAAAGGATGTTAATAAATGTTGATAATAGTGTTGGGATAGTTTGTATTAAAATATAAAAGTCTTATATTAAAAGCCATATAAATTATTAAAGATAAATAAATGGAAATGTGTAAATTAAATTATTTAAAATTGATATTTTAATTTAATAAAAATAGCATGTTGAGGATAATTAATGAAATAAATTAATTTGTGTGGATTGTAATAAAAACTTGCAAAATCAAAATTAAAACAAAAAGTATTGTTAAATAGAAAAAAATCAAGAAAGGAAAGAAAAGAAGAAAAAGACCAATGAATGTTGAGTTTTGGTTGTAAAGTTGGGAATGAAATTAGAAAACTTCTTTTAATTTTGGTTCATGGAGTTTTCGAAAAAGAGAAGATATATATTTTATTTAATAGCAAAATTGTGAGATTTTCATTCACGGGAAAATTTTGAAAGAAGTTACACAAAAATAAGAGTCCTGAAAAAATTGGATCCTCTGGGGTTTTCTGTTTAATTGTTTCACTTTTTCATTGTTCTGGGGAGGTTCTTCTAGATTAAAGTTTAGATTAGAAAATTGAGCAAGGAAATCTTGAGGAGAAGTTCTGAAGGAAGGAAGGGGAGCTCTTCAAAAAGGCTATTTGGATCAAGCAAAGCTTCATCAAAATTTCAACAGGCGCAGGACTCCAGGTTCCATTTTCTTATTTCTTTAGTTTTCTGATTAAAAAAAATAAAATAAAATAAAAAAATAAATATGTTTGGTCTATAAAAGAAAAGAAAATCTTTGTTTGAAATTTAACAGTTATTAGATAGCAAACTAGCAAGAGAAAATTACTGGGGTTTGTGAAAATGTTCTATATTCTTTTATAATTTTGTTATAAAAAATGTTCCCCTCTGAATTAAATGGATTTTTGGATATATCTATATATATATACATTTTTGAAAAGATGTATATACATATATATTATGAATATATTTCCACAGTGATTTATTGCAGAAAATATTTTTACTCGATTTGACATATATATATATTTTCTTATATATATACAATATATTTTTATATATAAATATATATAAATATATATTTACCCTGCAAATTTATTCATTTCGAAATTGTTTGGGGCCGAACCTGCATCGACATTTATTTTATTGCATCCCTATGTTTAAAAAAAAATATATATTTTTTAAAAGGCTATGGTGGGGGATGGCTAGGCCGTACCCACCACCCTTGTGGCAGACGATACTGCCGCAACAGTCCTAAGGACTGTCGCGCGCAGCTGTCAGAAGGACTGCTATGTGTAGTCCTTGCGACTGGCTGCAGCCGGTCCTTATATGCGCGTTTCAAACTTTGTTTTGTTATGTTTATTAATATATATATATATATATATATATTGTTTTTATAAAGTACTGACATGGGTACAGTTTGGGTACCCAACAACCAGTTTAGATTATTTGTAAATTTGAATTAACTAGAAGAGTAAATATACATATATCTTATATGTATATATATATTTATATGCAATTAATTATATATATATATAAATAAATGTTATGATTTATTGATTCTGGTTTAACTGTGAAATTATGAAATTTAGTTTTGTTGGTTAATTATAAAGAAGCAAAATTAAATATTTAGGTCAAAACTAATATTGAAATCTTATCTCAAATTGTATCGAGGAAAATGGAGATTATTAATGCAATTAAATCAGTTGGTTATTTTGGAGTTGTGGAAACAATGTGCAAAAATTAAAATGGTTTCTTGAGTAATAACACCTTGTGATTTTGTTGTTTTGGCTTTTCGATGTGGGAACCCATTTGAGTTATGAAACTGTTTATTGATGTTGCAAACCTTAGACTTCTAGAGGCTTAATTTTATTGTTGGATGTTCATCCTCATGTTATGTGCTCTTGATGTAGCAAGATACTGGTATCTTTATTTTGGAAGGGTTGTATGGGGTTTGTTGAGACTTTGGTTTTGTGTTTTAGCGAGATGGGTAATACCTCGCATGTCGTCTATTGAGACTTAATGCTTTGTTCTTTATGGTACAACCCTTGCTTTGATTTTGTGATGTTTGGGGTCTCAGGAAGAGTGGCTCTTCATGGGGGCCGGTGCCTCAATAGGAGGAAGGGCTCAGGATAATCCACATAAGAGTTAGATTAACAAGTGAAAACCTAATAATAGAACTTAAGGGGATGGGTAGTAATAACATAATAAGATAATATTAGATACCTCGTCTAGCCATTAGGGCTATCACAGACTAATGGTAGACTAAGAAGGCCGTGGTTGGCAAAGTCATTACCTCGTCCTCAGGAGGGGTTAATGGCTTCGCATGAGTCACCCTATGGGGCCGATGCCTCAAGTAGGAGGAAGGGCCAAGATAACCATAGATGGGGGTCGATGCCTCATGTTGGAGGAAGGGCCAGGATAACCCATGTAGGCTATGTGATGACACTCTCCACTAGTTGCCCTTATGCTTTGCTTTCTTGGTTACCTCTGGAAGTGTGTTATGATTGTTGTCTTGGATTTACTTTGCTAGTGATTATGATTGTTACTATTGATTTATCTATGATGTGTCTTTATGGTCTTGTGTTTACTATGATTGGATCTTGGTTGTTGTCATTTATGATCTATGGAATCTTTTGTTGTTGCTTTTGGATTTATTGTTACTATGATATTTTTTTTTGGGTTGGTCTTGTGGTGTTCTTGGTCGTGGTCACTTTCTTGTCAACTCATTAGCATGGGGGGTGGGTCTTTGGACCCACGTGGTTAGGTGGAACATGCTAAGCACCCCATTGGGTCCCTAGTCGAGGATTGTGAGGTGCGGGTTGGTGTCCTTTGTGGTGACTCCAAGTTGTATCTATCTTTGAGCCAGTTATGATACTTTGTATTCATCTGTTTAGCTATATCTTTCTCTATGGATTCCCATTCATGTTAGGGAACACTGCTATATCATTGTTACTCTTGAATATTGTAATGAAATGTAATGTTATACCTTGTACGGTTTTTGATCCATGGCAGTTGTTATTCGATATGTTGTATCTGTGGAAATATGTCCCTTGAGTTTATATGATGATATAAAGTTTATCATTATGAGTTTTGAGGTAATTATATATATATGTTGTAATTACGTACGTGGATGGTTTCTTATTAATGTTTTTTCATGTATGTGTTACATTTGTAAATGTTTACTTTGTTATGGATTATATCTTTGGCTTTCATTCTTTATTGTCGTTGTATAGATTTAAGTTTCGTAATGACTCCTTGTGTACCCCAAGGGACGTAAGTGTTAATGAATTTGTTTAATTGAGTTTCATGAATTAATGTGTATTTTGTGTATGTTATGTTTACTTTAAAAAAAATAAAAAATTGTGTGGTAATTATTGTTTTGATTGTCCTTTGGGGTTCGCATGACGGGGCATTACAACACCTACTACAAGGTCTAACACATATGATGTATGATATAGAAATCCCCTTATGGTTGTTGCAAAGAGAAAACTAGGTTTTTACTATGTGTAATTAGTGTTGCAATTTGGAAATGTTCTTGAGAAGTATTTTTTGTTGGATTTTAGCCTTAGGATGAATTATGTTGATAAAAGATGCATAAAAATTTGTTGTATTATTTGATGATTACATCTTCATCTCTAGAGTAGTACACAGGAAGTGGTTAAATGGAGTGGTTGAGTAACTGAATACCAATAGTTATAATGTAATATTCCAAACATTCCCCCTTATTACATTATTCCTACAAATGTAACCCCTAAAAGCTCTTATTCACATTTCCAATGGACCCCCCCTTAAGGCTTACATAACAAAACTTGCTAATTATGAAATGTATATACATCTTTGTGAAGATCTTCCTTGAAGAAACAAATCCTAAATCAGGTGGAGCTCCATAAAGTTGTATTGTGACCCTCAGAAAGGTGTAGCCCCTAGCTGAATTTCCAAGTTCTTCCTCCCATGAACTCCTAAATCATAGATTCCTGAATTATTCGACAACAATTCATATTGATCTCTCCAAACACATGGCTCCATCAAGTTGTCTGATGATCCTCAAAAGGGTATAATTTTGATCACAGTCTTGAGTGCTTGCTAGACAACCATCCATATTGAGCTCTACACCAAACCCCTTACCTTTCTCCAAAGAACAAACTTCACAATATATGTATTTTTCAAATGTGTCAGCAACAATAAGGAAAAGCAAAAAAATAAAGCCAAAAATACTTCTCATTCAAAGCATCATCTCAAAGTGAGAAGCTGACTTAAGATGATGGAAATTCCTCCATCCTCCAATGCTACCAGCCTCCAATTTGATCTTATTACAATTTATCCATTTAATATCTTATCCAAGAATTTGGAGGCCTCATTAATAATACCAAAGATGGCCCTAAAAGTCCAAGCATGATTGTTTGAAGATTCATTGGTAATATTGATAAAGTCATCTAGAAGATACTCAATAATTGTTTTAATATTTTGAAGTGCACTTTCCCAAGCGTCAATAGTAAGAAGATAGATTACTTGACTGGTACATTTGGGTAAGTGCAAGAAGTTGAGTCCATGAAATGTGGAAGTTTTTTCCTTAGCCAAAAAAATGAAATCAACATTGCAAATATGGGATCCCGATTTTCATAAACAGGATCCCAATTTTTTAAAATTGGCATCCCATTTAGCTTTAGGATCTCAACCCTAAATTCCAAATGAGATCCCACTTTTTAAAAATTGGGACCCCATTTCTTAAAGGGTCCCGAACCAACAGATGCGAAACAGGATCTTGTTTTAAGATGGTATTTATTTTTTTAAAAACAAACGAAACTCATTTCATCTGCACGGGATCCCAAATGGGTGAGGATGATAGCGACAATGTAACGACCTCGAGGTGCACCTCCACCCCCAATTTTTTTGTTTTTTTCATGTTTTATTGAAAATTTTAATACAATAATATATTTTAGCATGTTTTTTTTTCCTATTTATTTAGCATTTTATGCATTTTATTTCCTATAACAGTAGAAATGATGATTTGTAGAAATAGATGAAAAAATGCAATGAAACCTAAAGATATTGAATAGAAAGGAAAAAATCAACTTAAATTTTATTTTAAAAATAAAATTTAGCTTTTGAAAAACAAAATTGTTTAATCAAACAAAAAAAATTTGCATTTTCAAACCCTAATTGAAAGGAAACAAAAAAATTGCATATCAAAACCCTAGAAATTGAAATGAAATAATAAAAATTGCATTTGGAAACCCTAATCAAGCTTTTTAAAACCTTGAAATCAATTCAAACAAAAAAGCAAGGATTTGAGAACCCTAGTTTGAAATGAAACAAAAAAATTGCATTAAAAACCCCAATTTCTTATATTGAAACAAGCTAAAACCCTAAATTGAAATCAAACAAATCATTTTGCATTTGAAAACCCTGATTTCAAGCTCAAGAATATTTGATAATGAAAAAATTCATTTGCATTGCTTAAATGTTTTAAATTTGATTTAGCCAGCGAGGAAACAATATGCTAAACTTACTTTCACGTTAAATTATAATGGATTAGAAAACAATATGTTAAAAGAATAGTTACAATTCATAAATTTTATCAATGTTTGTTTGCAACAAGTTAGCAGCCCCAAATCCTTGTACAATCCATTTCTAATTGTCACTTAATTAGATAATATTTGCATTCATTTTCATTTTATGTTTTGATCTCTTTATTCATGCCTTGTTTCCATTTCTTGTTTGCATAAAGCTGCTCTGCATTTTTGACAAATGGTTAACCCCTCATTCTAGCCACTAATTGCCACCAGGGCTTTGGTAGTTTAGTCTGTAACTTCACTTGCACCTGGTGCAGATCATGATGGGCCAAAAAGAGTGGCAATAAGGATGAGTATGTGGTCGGAGGACTTTTTTTACCCAAAACTGATGAAACTAAAAGGGTTTTAAAGGAGATTCTCACTTTCCACCAATATAAATTATGCTTTACTTTGAATTTAATAAGTAATTATTATTCATTTTCTATTTGAATTATGACTAAAGTCCCATTTTGATAGGCTAATTGAAAAACATCTATAGCTTTCAATGTGGTATCGATTTTTTTGAATCCAAAACATGTGTCACATTCAAGTCCACTATGACTTAAAAATAAAAATGAATTTCAAGTGAAGCTTTACCAAGCTAAAGGGTCGTGACATAATGATTTTTTTCTATTTTAAAAGTTGTGTAATAAAAATACATAATTAATTATTTACTTGGAAAAAAATTACAAAAAAATATGCATCACATCGGGACATGAGTCCTCTACTTATACCTAAAATATTATAAAAAAATATTATGATCATTTTATTGTGGTTAGGGTGGTCAGACAGACACTTACTTATTTTTCCCTGAAATTTAACTACTACTGCATTGAAATTTCAAATTTTCACAAAATAGATTTTTTTTCTTTAAACAAACCTAGTAGTTTAGAAACTAAATTCAATTGGCTACAGATTATATTCTTACTTATTTTTTAAATGATATAGATAACTTATTCAAATTTTTATGTCAAGTTTCCTAACTCTAATTTTTTTGAATTTTTTGCCATTTAATGGCCTATTTTTTCCATGATGATCCTGAACATACCCACTAGTTACCTAGACACTAAAAGAATCTAAATATTTTTCTTTTCTTTCTTTTAGGTTCTTTCAATTCCAAACAATCCAAAATAAAATACTTGATTCAACATTAACTAATTTTATATTATACATTTTATATCATAAAATTCATTTAAGTGGGAAATATTAATGAAAAATTCTTAAATAAAATAATCTTATATTTAATTAAAAAAATATCCAGTTAAAATATACATCAAGCTGAATATGATTATGTCTTAAGGGATCCTAATATGATTATTCTTAAGGGGATCAAATAAGTTCTCAAAATTTGGTGAAGTTGCCCAAGGCAACCAAATTTAACAATAATAAGATTGTGCAAGATTATAATATGAATGAGATTTCATGATCTAGGTTGATCGATTTATGGTTTAGGGTGATAGGATGGCTTAAGGGGATCTATGTCTAGTAAGGTACTAGGACAAAATGACATGGCTCAAGTGAATAAAATTTGGTGAAGTTGCCTCAGACCATAATGAAATTTGGTTGCCTTGGGCAACTTCACCAAATTTTATTCACTTAAGCCATGTAATTTTGTACTAAGACCTTACTACATAGATCCCCTTAAGCCATCCTATTACCCTAAAACCTAAATCCTAAACTCTAAACCGTAAAACCTATAGCATTCATAAATTGTCTTATATTAATAGTTAATTGTTTTTCATTCAAGTAACATTCCTTAGACATAAATGAGGCTTACACATTTTATCATTTGTATTCAATTAGGCCATTTATATTGAATGGTTTAAGGGTATTTCCTAAACATGTATCTTACATAATTTTGAAATTACAAATCTAATGCAAGTTCACTTATATCTTAGAGATCACATGGATCGATTCAATAATATTCGTAATCCACCTCAACACCATCCATCTCCACCACCTTCAACTCCAACTCCACCCACTCCACCTCATAAGCCCCCACCTCCACCACCTAAAATTGATGGTGCTCACTTGCAAGCATGAATCAATGCCAATGTTAGAACCATTGAAGATCAAATCAACATTACTCAAAATGAAGAATGTATCACACCACCTTTGAGGATGTTTTCATCTAGGATGCAAAATGTTGTTGATGATGTTAGGGCTATGGATGGGATCTTAGATGAGCATTGGAAATGGCTAGAGGAGAGGAGAAATTCCAATTCTGAAAATGAAAATACAAATAAATGAAGAGATGCAGTAGAGAGCCACAACAATTTATAAATTAAGACAATGATCTTATACTTATGAATTTGGTTTGATGAATATTTTGTGTGATGGATTTATGAATTTGGTTGGATGGATATTTTTAGTGACGTGAATTTATGATTTTGGTTGGATGTATATTTTTAGTGACATGAATTTATGAATTTGGTTGAATTTATGAACTTATAATGATGAATTTATAATAGTATATATTTTATGTCTGTCTACTTGATCATGATTTCTCTTGTTGGAAAAATGCAATATATATATATATATATATATATGCGTTAGACATAAAATGAGATTTTTGTGAATGTTTCAAGTTTATTTTTTAGTATGTACATGTATTAAAATTGCATAGTTCTAGATCTTAAATTTTGAAATTTGTATGTATGTACATAGTTTAGTTGAATGATGTATGCATGCAAATTATACATTGTATTTTTAATTTTAAATGTATGTATATGTTAAATTTTGAATTTTGTATGCACATGCTCAAGTTCAATCAATGTATGTATGTGTATGTAAATGTATGCACATCCTATTTAAACAAATTTTCATGTGCATTTCAAATTTAACTATTTCTTGTAATTTTGTAAGTTTGTATGTTAATTTTGTATAATTTAATGGAGGCACACTTATATCTGATATCATGGATCAATTTAACATTGATGATATCATCAATCCAAAACCTCAACCACCTCCACCTCCCCCTCCACCCCCTCAACCTAATATCCCACCTCCAACACCCATTGCATCTGATGAGACTCGCTTGCAAGCATGCATAAATGATCAAGTGGCATCCATTCAAAATAAAATCAATGCTATGAAAATCAAGCATTGATTCCACCACACGTGAGACGTTTTTCATTTGTGATGCAAAATGTTGTGGATTCCATTAGGACTATTGATTAAATGATCTAGATAGGCATCAATGAGAAAGAGAGTAGATGAGACAATTTTAGGCAGACAGTATCTCCTATAAACAAATTTTAGACCTTAAAATAACAAAATCCCATCTAGCCCCTTACTTTCTCAAGCTTGTTACTCGGTAACCCATTCCTCCCAATAAATCTAGAATATCCATGAGGTGGTGTATACATCCACAGATGACTGCACATTTTTGGGATCGATGGTATATGGTATTTGATAGTCCATCACACACTAATTTGGAGGTCCCATTGTATTTTTTGAGGAAACTATATGTAGAGTTTGTTATGGGGAAAAATCCCAATTATTTTGATTTTAAATCATTTTAGGGTGTTGGTGGCAGCATGCCACAATAGAGGTTAGGGGCAAGGGTTGATCCCCAATGCCCCGTGCATGCACAATCCCTTGTTGCTCCTCTTGGTCCTACCATTCTTGTACTTGTGCATCAATGTGCGGTGGTTTCAACATTAGGATCCCTTAGTATGCTCACAGGAGACCTTGATCAACATGCTTATGTGACAGCGAGTAGGGAGCATAGAGACAATGATGATAGAGGAGTGGTTTATGGAGTTGGTCCGAGTACCACTCCAGGAGTGTCGAGACCACATGTATGTACTAGTTGCCATTAGTTATGCTATAGACCCAATCAGGCCACACCTAGTTCAAGTGGACGTGGAGATTCTAGTGGTTCATCTGGTCACCTCAATTCATTTGTAGAATTTCTTACAATAGACCATCACCCTGAGGACACTACGACACAGGTATAAATATGCATCTACATGTTGAATTTATAAGAATTTTAATGAATGTATATATCAAATAAAAGTTTGCAATACATTTTAACAATCAAATAGTTTGGTGTATAGATGACACTAACGATGGGGCAATCATCCACTCTGCGAGTACATACATCGACACCAGTCCTAGTTGGCAACCCTTATGGGGTATTTTGATTCCAATTTTTTAAATTATATATGAAATAATTTTTAACTTGAGTTTTAAATTTATAATTGAATCATGAACATATGTTTTAAATATTTATGTTGGTTTAGGGGAGTCAATCGACTTCCATGTTGATTCCATCTAAGGGGTTGTTGAGCACTCCTCCATTGTCGGGTGTCACAGATTAGGGGAAGGTGCATTTATATTGTAAATTGTTTAACTTACATTAGTATAGTTACAATTATGAATTTTTAATTCACTA